>JAAKBF010000044.1:0-126114 GCA_012656075.1 Phytophthora hibernalis | reverse complement strand
TGCTCCAGGATGGTCTCGATAAAATGACCTTCCAAGCCGTCTTGGACACGAACCTTGGAGATCATGATGTCACGTTTAGCCCCTGTCGTGTCTTTTCGGACCTTCTTCAACACCATCGTGTAAAACACAGGGTGTATCCCTAGGTCATTTGACAATCCTAGGACGCTCCGTCGTGTAGCTCTGTGATGACCTCGTAAGGATCAATCCATTTAGCTGCAAATTTGCGCCTCACTGCTGCGACAGCCACCGGGTTGAACTGTTTTGTAGAAATCAAAACCATATCACCAAATTGTAGATCGCCGTCCCCGGTCACATGGAAGTTTCATCTTATCTGCTCCGTCTCAGACTTTTGCTTGAAGTTCTCTTAGAAGTTGTTCTTGTCGCTGTATAAAGAACGTCACTCCTGTTTTTATCAGGTTTGAGAGTTGGAGGTCTGCTGGAACGCGGGGTTGAAGCCGATATCCGCGTAAAATGGAGACATCCCTATCGTTGACTGGTATTGTCGGTTGTAGGCAAACTCTGCCAGTGCCAAATGCGTAACCCAGTAATTTTAAAACCCGCTCACGTAGTGTCGTAGCTAAATTGCCAGGATTGTATTTGTACGCTCTACTTGTCCATCAATGCGCTGGTAGTGTGCCGTTGCGAGGTTATACCTTCTGTTTCCGACTGGACCAAGATGTGGCGTAATGCATCGTCCTACTAAAAATAGCCCAGTCAAATAATATTATTTTATTATTGACTAATAATCGGTAAGTTGACCAAAACGATGTATTTTGTCACGTTTACACATGTCACCTAAACCATTTTCTAGTCGTGTCCGAAACGATAGAATACAGTCACCGGAAAGTAGGGGCATTACGCATCGTTTTACAATTTTATCTTGGTTTACGTAAACATACACTCCGCGCCAGGTTGAAACAGCCACCCTTTTTGTGACTGTAGTTCTGTCAATATGAGCTGACGCTCGCTGTTTGGATATATTCGATCTATGATTGGTAGAAATGCGGTACTTGTGTTAATGGCCACTTGTATGAGGGCTATGCCAAGGATTGCTAAAAACCAGCGCGTTAACACAAGTACCGCATTTCTACCAATCATAGATCGAATATATCCAAACAGCGAGCGTCAGCTCGTAATATTGACAGAATTACTGTCACAAAACGGGTGGCTGATTTAACCTGGCTTGTTTCTAACTTGAAATACTGAGACTATTTCTAAATCTCGCAAATTCGTCCACATCAGTCTAGAGCACTTTTTAAGTTTTTGTCCAATGAAATGACTGGAGAGGTAGCTGTAAATATACCAATCGACGCAGTGCGCGACGTCCATTCTGAATCGGAGCCAACTTTGACGGAGATTTGAAAAATTATTCTTTAGAGGGGGCTAAAGTATTCTCACGAACGAAGACGTTTTTTATTTTGTTGGTGTGGCTAGGAGCGTTTCTTTGATCTCTTAGTGCTTCGAATCGCTTTATTGAGGCATTCTTGACATACTGGGGTAGTACTAGCCAAGTAGCGTTAGTAAAATGAGCGGGGTAGACATTGTTCACTGAAGCAGGCATTGGATCGGAAAATGCAATAACTGGCCCTCGTAAGATCCCAACTGCCAAGAGGCTTGGTTTAGAGGTTGTGGGTTTGTTGATAGCTGCAAAATAACTAGAGAGTTGGGCTGGTAGTTCTTTTTACCAGTTGCACATTTGGCTGCAAAAGTACTGCTGCAACTGATAGAAACAGACTCAATTCTTTGTGCGTCAAAACCTGTCAATCAGGAAAAGCCTAAACCTGAAAGTGGTCCTTTCCGTTTAAAATGACCCAAACAATCTGTAAATTGACCAATCGACGCAGTGTGCAACGGTCGATCCAATGGTTGGCAAGGAAGAGGATGGCAAAAAGTATACCAACGAAACCGATTTTTATTTGGGTATGGCTGTTTGATTTAGGTTTCCTGTACTTACTTATTGAGAGTATTTCAGATATCGGCCCCGGTATGAGCTTTGACTTCACTTGCAGAAATGCTTTTAGACATCCGTATAAAACATCCTGACGAACTGAGTAACGCGGTAGGCTATTATATCGCTTCCTGGTAGCACGTAGTACGGTCAGCCCAATAGGGATTAATTCGAGGCCACGTCCACCTAATCGTAGTACTGCTCCAATACAATTTTCAAATGAAAAATACTTTATTCGCTCTCCACCGTACAAACTATGAACAGTTAATCTATTACACAGGTATTTTTAAAACAATTGTGCAGGATGAAGGGTTAAATGATACCGTACGTTATGTTTGTATCAATTTTATGATCTCTTATGTAAAACGTAGCTTGCGTTTATGACTAAACCGAGAGGTTACATTAGACATTAGGACAATAAACCGAAAGGTTACTTTAGATCAAGCGTGGAACTGTAAAGCTGCACACCTCACAGCGTTCCCTGATCGCTCGGGTAACCTAGAGAACATCATTACAATTTACATACTAGTAAGGTGAAACAGGTCTAGATCGTGGCGGCCGGGGATCCGACCAAGGCAGAGAGTGACTCACTCACTTGATCTCCTTCACCGAAAAGCGCTTCTGATGCTCTATCACACGCTGCTATATAATTCCCGACGTGTGTTATACCCACATATGGGGGACCGGTGTTGCTCCATTCGCAAGATTTTGGACCCAAGGACATTACCGCAAACCACGCTACCCGCTACGTTTCTTCCACGATATGTTTCACCATCGTCAACAGCTTCTCCACGCCCGCACCAAACACATGCATTGAATTGTTGTTCCACGTCGACCGCACCAGCACCTCTAAATACTGTGCGTAGAGTAGCTCGCATCATTTTGTACAGTATAGGGCCAGCGTGAGGGTGGGTGACTGCCACGAAAACAGATCTCGCCGCCAAGGTCGTCATGATTATTGGATAAGTTGATAAGCTGATAATGAAATAAGTCAATCATTATATTGATGTTCCCACTGCAACTTGCTCCACGCCACGGCAGCACAGTATAGGGCCGCATGGGATGGGGCAACAGAGCTCGTCGCAATGAACGCCATGATCAGTTGATAGTTGATAAGCTGATAAGTTAATGAGTTGATAAGTTGATAAAACGATTAATAGATGGGGCAGTTCTACTGCAGCTTGCTACACACTGCGGCAGCACAGTATAGGGCCTGTGTGGAGATGAGTAGCTTCCATGATAACAGTGATCATACGCATGGCCAGCAGCGCCATAAGATGGGTCGGGAACCTATCGCAAAGGTAGCGGTCAACACAATCTGTAATGAGTGGACAACTACTGGAGTGACATGGCGTTCCGCCCCGGCTCCACCCATCCCAACCAACGATATCGGTCTTACCAGGTTCTTTACCACCAGTTTCCTTTCCCTCCTGCCTGGTAGTGTCGGTCGCGCATACGATCTCCCGAACGGTGGACCGAGCAGAAACATCATTGGGTCTGACGGTAAAACATTGGACAAAATTTAAAATGCGCTGTTCGTAAAAATATTGTCGCCACTGTAAAACTGCTTACAAACATGGTTGTCCACTGCTGTACCCGACTCGTCGGTTTTATGAAAACTAAGTACACATATCGACGGAAGATATGGCCTACGGACAGCCGTGATCCGTACAAAAATTATGTGCAGGTGCGGACTCCAGATGGCGTTGGTTCTGGCCTATCATTTTGGTTGGTTAGAGCTCCAACGCGGGTCTAAAATGGGGTTGATACCTGTTTGCGATACATTACGTACTGTCACTTCCCAACGCAGGCCTCATTTTGAGCACGCCTCAAATAAATTCCGATGCCGACTTCAAATCATGGCGATTTGAGGTCGGCAAAGTCGATTTGATGTTCAGACCGCAATTCACTGTCCGAGCTATTGTGTCTCCTACATCTAGCTGCATTTACTGAGCAGGTCAGTTTAAACTGGACAGCGTAAATAAAGATCTCACGCAAGGGCCGAACTGGGAGCCACAAGAAGACTAGCAGCTTTGGCAAGCTGCTAATATAGCGGCCGTTTATTTCTGTAGAGTCGATAAACCAGGCTCTCGCTGTGCGACAGCTCGTCGTCTGATGGGGATTCCATCTAGCGCGCCTCATACCGCGACTGGTTGAGGTCTGGTTGAGGTCTGCAGCGTTGGAAACTGGTTGAGGTCTGGTTGAGGTCTGCAGCGTTGGAAAATTGAGGGACCAACCCCATTTTGAAACCGGTATTTACCGGTTTATTTTGCTATTTGCTCTTAGTTATCCATTTAAAGCGTACTATATAATCGATAGTTATCAGTAATAAAATCAGCTTGGCCATTTTTCTATTAAAAAGTTTCGATAGCGACCTACCGTCTTTCCCCGAACTCGCCTAGGCGCTATGCGACAGATTCCGATGCGCAAAAGAAATACTCAAACTAATGCCGTGCTTTACCCGGAAATCTCTGGATATTTTATGAGTAGTTAAAATTTGGGTACAGGCATAGTGAAAACAACATTTGAAAATTGTGCTGTCATCCTGGAGTCAATTGTTGTTTGCTAGGCGTTCTCCTTGGAATGAAGTACTGCATTTTGGTGGGAATTCAGCGGATTTGACCCCTTGGTTTTTTTTTTGCTCGGTTTGCGGATTGGTCGATCCGCCGTTGCGTTTACAGTAAGCCCCTAAAATCATAGGCAAACCGGAGCCGTCGTCCCGAGGTACACAGGTCGATAACAAAGCTTAAACTAAAGAAAACCCATACTTAATTTTGAAACAAAGGAGAGACCTGGTAAGTTACCAGTGGTAACTAAGCTATATGTAATTTCTTCAGATCTTGTATTTATAATAATAAAGGATACGTAGTTATTCATAATTATTATACTCATCGCATGAAGCACCGTGAATTGTACATGTACAGTGGGCACAGACAGTCTACGACCAAGACTATTAATACCGTCGAGATGTGTTTGAAATATTCTCAACTTTCGTTACTAGTCTGCTGCTAGTATTTATGAAAGTACGATGCTTGGTGAAAGGCCTTTCAATAGCAGTATGACTTGCTGCGATCGCGTTCGTGGTTGAGTAGTTATGGCCATTTTAAAAATGTACCCATGTAAAATAACCTAAAATGTCTACGGCCAGATCTAAAGACCCCGCATGTATTTTTAATTTAAGCCTTCTCTCGGCCGCTCAAATGAAAACCTGACTCCGGTACGCCTTCAGGAGACCTCTAAAATACTGATTGTACCTCTTGGTCCGCCAAGATTGTCCTTGCTGTTGAAACCGTTTCGGCGTGGAGTGATAAAGTTTGATCGATCACGGCGGCCGCTGACTTTATGGCTCTAATTTTGAGTGCGACTGAAATCTGAGCATTCTTTCAGTACCGGTTTTCATTGGCTCAATATCTAGAAGACCACTTAGCTTGGATTACTTGACACGATTTCCACGTATAATGGTCACCTCTGAAAGTGCAAAGAAATCAAAGACGAATCCCGGAAATCCTCTGTTCCTCTTCAAATTTGGAGGGTTCGTTTTATACCGTATGCGAAGTTGTGTAGCAAAATTTCAAAGTCTAGCCACGCCTAGGAAGCTCACAATCCCAGTGCCAACGAGCCGTCTAGCAGTCTCTCATATCACCGAGGAGCATTTTCGTCGCTGTCTATCCGTGCTGGTTTGGACAACGATCAGTCATTATGGAACCGATTGGGTGTCCGAAAACGGTAAGGCGTCAAATTAGTATTGTAATTCGTTGCCTCTCTCCCTAATTATGAGTTGCATTTTCTAGGTTGGCGTCGTACATCCCTCCCGGCAAGCATCTTCTCGGCGGCTCCGGTACAAGCCGTGGGGCATATTTTAACGCCATTTCTGAGAACGAAACCGCTGACGACCGGCGCAAGCGCACGTATAACTATACACACTCACGCACAAGAAATGCGCGTCCCCACAGGTAGCCTTGCCCAGCCTAAGATATACTTTCTGAATTACTCGGAAACACGAATTAATGTCGGCTATTTCGGAGGAAGCCCACCTGCCTCAATGATCACAAGGTCACCAGCGTTTCGCATTGCAGTCAGAGATCGTTTTGCATTTGATGCAATATCGCGCTCAACTGGTACGTTGAGGGTTGGTGTACGAGTTTTGGGAGCGGGTACGTCAGCTCGTTTCCATTTTCGAACTCGCCGTCGAATTTTATTTGACTTCGTGACACTCACACTCGTGATAACACCAGTGGCGCTCGGTATCTCAAAGCAGACCCCGCTAACTCAATACCCCCACCGTCTTCTCGGTCATTTTCGTCAGCTTTATCATCCTCATCTCCGCTTTCAGAACTATCGTCGGATTGGTATTGGACGTCGGTACCTAAGTCAAGTCCGTCATTTACATCTTCAACTCTATCCTCCATATCAGCTATCCCGTCGATGGCATCCGCAGCAAAAATTTTCCACTCCTGCACTCGATCGCTTTCAACAGTGCAGCAAGTATTCTCAAAATCAAAGACATTACGAAGTCCATCGCCAACACCAGAGTAAGAAAATAATTGATCCGTGAATGAAGGTATGACACAACAATCGAATTCAGATGACGAGGCAGCAGAAATAGTGACATTTTTTCCATTGGAAAGAAGTAAAATACATCGTTCACCCTTGATCGAATTGCTCGAAGGCCTTGAACAAGTCTCTTGACTGACTCCTCGCGGTTATGTAGCTTCAAGTGATCGTACTCAATGATGTCTACAACCCAATTAACAACTCCACCGTCTGCATTAAACGAGCGTATTTTCCTCATGGCCCGTGCGAAGTGCGCATCCAACATCGACTTTCCGTCCTGTGTATCGGTATGAATAAATCTGTCGACACGAACCGTGTAAAGCACCAATTACGGGCAGCATATATGACTAACGTCTTTTGATAGCAGCATGAATTATCGCTCTGGACGGAGATTGTTGTGATAGACAGCAAATAATGCTTAATCGAAATAATGACTGCCTCGAGAAGGGCAACAACAGCTTCTTTCCTTGTCGGTTGTCCCCATCCGATTCTGATCAATGTACACCTTATTTTCGACAGGGTCTTGCGACGGACGTTCCTTTGGCCAGAAACGCACCATGGTTCCATACCAGCTCAATTTCTCTTGTCATAATGCTCCGATGTTTTCTCGCAAAACTATATATCGGCTCCGCCTTCATTTTGAAATCGATGACTACTAGAGTTTCTGTCGCTTCGCTCCCAGCGCAACGAGACTTCATTTCGCAAAACAGGTCGTGTAATGCCCGTTGCTGGTTGAGAACGCGGAGGCGATGACCAAGAAAGCTCCAGCTTTGCGGGACAATCTGCTAAAACTCCCAACGTGTTCTCATCAGCGGTTCTTTCCCCGTTGGTGCGTGACGTGCAATAAAGGATGGAGCGCATGCCAACCATGACATGCAATCGGCAACGAGTATGTGGTATTAGTCCGACACACGAGACCGAACTTTATCAAATGGTGAGCGCAGGAAGGGTAATTTTCACCAGCAATATCTTCAAAATGGCGGACAGTCCGTATTCCAATCAGGCTTTTAAAATGTCCATCTTGCGTGACAAGTCCTAAAAACACTTGCAAGATATCCCGACTAATACCCGTCAATAGTCCAAAGTTGTTGCGAGAAGGAAACCAGAGATATAGTCAAAAAAAAAATTAAAAGATTATTAGCTTATAGTTCTATAAGCCATGTAGGTTTTATTTTAATAGGATTTACGTCAAATATATTAAATAATATTCCTTTTATCTTATTATATGTTATTATTTATATAATAACGAGTATTAATTTATGGACCTCTTATTTATCTTTAAATATTAATCATAAACCTATTAAATATTTAACAGATTTATCAAATCTATATACAGTTAACGGTTTAATTGCTGTTATTATGATTTTGAATATTTTTCATTAGCAGGTATACCTCCATTAGCTGGATTTTTCAAAATTATTTATTTTTTTTTTCAGCTATTAAAAATAATTATTTTAGTTTAGTTTTTTTGGTATTATTATAAGTGTATTAAGTTCTTTTTATTATTTAAAAATAATAAAAATTATTTATTTTGAAAAATATTAAGAAAATTGTATGTTTCACAAATAAATAAAATACAAAGTATTATATTAATAATTAATACTCAATTTATTTTATTTTTATTTATATTTCCAAATATTATATTAGTAAATTTAAACAAAATTTATTTATATTTATTAATATAATATTTTTGTCTGGATAGCTCAGTTGGTTAGAGTAAAAGACTGAAAATCTTTGTGTCGGTGGTTCAAATCCACCTCCAGACAATTTTATTATTAAAATTATGTATCTTTTAAGAATAACTTTTAAATCTTTTCAAAAATAAATCAACTTAAACAAAATTTATTAAAATTAAAAATTTTAATAAATTAAAAAATATACAAATAAATGGTATATTTAAAACAAAAAACAAAAATAAAATTTTTACTTTATTAAGATCACCACACGTAAATAAAAAATCACGTGAACATTTTATTTATAAAAATTATAATCCAAAAATAGATATTAAATTTAATAACATTTTCCAATTATTCAATTTTTAATTTTAATTAAAAATTATTATCTGAAAATTTATTAATGAATATTAAAATTATAAAAACAAATTAAAATTATGCTTATAGCTTAATTGGATAAAGCCTTAGATTGCGGATCTATCAAATGAAAGTTCGAATCTTTCTAAGCATATATTTTATTTATTTTGAAGTATAGCCAAGTGGTAAGGCCTCCGTTTTTGGTACGGAAAATCAAAGGTTCGAATCCTTTTACTTCAAAGGGCTTATAACTCAGTTGGTTAGAGTATACGCCTGATAAGTGTAAAGTCAGTAGTTCAAATCTACTTAGGCCCATCCGAATAATTAGCTCAATTGGTAGAGTATTTCGTTTACACCGAAAATGTTAGCGGTTCAAGTCCGTTATTATTCAAACAAATTTCAAAATAATATGTCAACAATTAATCAATTATTTTTAAAAAACAAAAACGTTTAGAAAAAAAAAAAGAAATAAAAGTCCAGCCTTAAAACAATGCCCACAGCGTAAAGGTATTTGTTTAAAAGTTTACAATACAACACCTAAAAACCTAACTCAGCCATGCGTAAAGTAGCTAAAGTTCATTTATCTAGCAGATATACAATAATTACTTATATCCCAGGTATTGGTCATACTTTACAAGAACATTCTATTGTTTTAATTAGAGGTGGACGTGTAAAGATTTACCTGGAGTAAAATATCATGTTATTCGTGGAAAATATGATTTATTAGGGATCTATTCTAGAAAAACATCAAGATCAAAATATGGAACTAAAATACGAAGAGTATAAAATAAAAAAATTATTTATAAATATGTTACTAAAGAGTGGTAAAAAACTGTTCTGAAAATATATTTAAAAATATTTTAATTAATTTAAAAAAAATTACAAAACAAAACCAAATTTTATTTTATTTAAATCAATTGATAATTTATTACCAAAATTAAAGGCAATAAGTATTCCAAATAAAAACGAAATAAAAAAAAAAAAAAAAAGATCGATATTTTTTAATGCTTTTAAATGAAGATAAACAAATTAAAAATCAGTTTCTTGGTTACTTTTAAATTCTAATTAAAAAATATAACTAATGAAATTATTCAAACTTCAAAAATAAAAGTAAAACAATTAATACAAAAAAACAATATTATAAAAATATTAAAAATTAAAATTTAATCTTGTTTTTGATTAATTTTTTATTAAAAAATTATTTATCATTAAATAATTAATTATTACAAATTATACAAATTATTTAAATTTTATGAAAAATTATTATTATATTAATAAAAAAATTTACAAATTGAAACTACAACCGATGATTCTAATATCGATAAATTTAAAAATGATTTTACATTTTTAAAAGAAATTACTAAAAATATAGAAAATTCTCAAAACCATCCATATCATTTAGTAGATCCAAGTCCATGGCCTTTTGTTATTTCATTTGGTCTTTTTTTTTAACATTTGGAACTGCTATGTATTTTCATGGTTATATTGGTAGTAATATTTTAATTTTAACAGGATTTTTAATGGTTATTTTAACTATGTATACATGGTTTCGTGATATTGTTAGAGAAGCTGTTTATGAAGGTCAACATACAAAACAAGTACAATTAGGTTTACGTAATGGTATGCTTTTATTTATTTTTAGTGAATTATTATTTTTTGTAAGTTTTTTTGGGCATTTTTCCATTCAGCTTTAGCACCTACACCAGAAATAGGTTCATTATGGCCCCTTTAGGTATAGAAACTGTTAATGCTTGGGGTATTCCATTATTAAATACAATAATATTATTATCATCAGGAGCTACAATTACTTGGGCACACCATTCAATTGTTTTTGGTGATAGACAAAATGCAATCTTAAGTTTAATTATTACAATTTTATTAGCTTTTTCTTTACTTTAATTCAAGCATATGAATATCTTGAAAGTACTTTTCAATATCAGATAGTATTTATGGTACTACTTTTTTTTACTAACAGGTTTTCATGGAGTACATGTAATTGTTGGTACTATTTTTATAATAGTAAGTACTATTAGATTAATTAATCATCATTTTACAAAACAACATCATTTTGGTTTTGAAGCTGCTGCCTGGTATTGGCATTTTGTAGATGTTGTTTGGTTATTTTTATTTGTAGCTGTATATTGGTGGGGAGGTAATTAATAAATTATATGTTTAGTCCTTTAGAACAATTTGAAATTTTACCTATTTTTCAAATACCTTTTGTATTTACTAATGCTTCTTTAATTTTAGTAATAGGTTTTGTTTATTTATACATTTTTCATGTATAAAAACTAAATTTATTCCAACACGTTTTCAACAAATTTTGAAATGATATTTAATATTTCTATTGAATTAACTTATTCTAGTATTGGTAAGGCTGGTAAACATTTTGTTTCATTAATTTTTGTTGTTTTTTTTTATTTTACTATGTAATTTAATAGGAATGGTTCCTTATAGTTTTACTGTAACAAGTCATTTAATTATAACATTTACTTTGGCGTTAACTATTTATTTAGGGTTTAATTTAATTGGTATTAAAAAACATAAATTAAATTTTTAAATTTATTATTACCTAGTGGGGCTAGTATAGCCTTGGTACCTATTTTAGTACCTATTGAATTAGTTTCTTATATTTTTCGTGTAATAAGTTTACCTGTACGATTATTTGCTAATATGATGGCAGGTCATACCTTATTAAAAGTTATTGCAGGTTTTGCTTGGACTATGTTAAATGTAAATAGTTTTATTTTTATAGCACATTTTATTCCTTTAATTATTATTGTATTATTAGTTGGATTAGAAATTGCTGTAGCATTAATTCAAGCATATGTTTTTACTATTTTAACATGTATGTATATAAATGATGCTTTAAATTTACACTAAAAATTAAAATAAAATACATTTAAAATATAATACTTTTTGGAAAAGTAGCTCAGTTGGTTAGAGTGGTAGCTTGTCACGCTATAGGTCGCGGGTTCAAGTCCCGTTTTCCGTTTAAATTTTATTATATTTTAAATTTTTATAAATATGTTATTAAATTATTCAAATATTTTTATATTTCTAATATTAAGTTTATTTTTATCAATTTTAATTTTCATTTTATCTTTTGGTTTAATTAAACAAAAGATGATTTAGAAAAGTTAACAGCTTATGAATGTGGATTTAATCCTTATGATGATGCTAGAAAAGTTTTCGATGTAAAATTTTATTTAGTAGCTATTTTATTTATTATTTTTGATTTAGAAGCTGTTTTTGTTTTTCCTTGGGTTTTAACTTTAAGTTCAAATTTTTCATGGGGATTTTGGACTATGATTGAATTTTTAGTTGAATTAGTTATAGGTTTTGTTTATATTTGGTGTAGTGATGCTTTAGAGTGGTAAATTTATTTATCTATATTAAAAAATATAAAGAAAATCTATTGTTATTTTTATATTAATAAAATTATAAGATGTAAAAAATTTTAATACATCTTACCGTATTAACTTGTTTTTATTTTTTTAAGTAAAATTTAATAAAAATATATATATTCTTTAAGATATTTTAAATAATTAAAAAATTGATAATACATTTATGTTATTACAAGCTTCTAAATTTTTAGGTGCAGGATTAGCGACTTTAGGATTAATTGGTGCTGGTATCGGTATCGGTAACGTTTTTGGTTCTTTAATTATAGGTATTTCAAGAAACCCTTCTTTACAACAAGAATTAATGAGAACTGCTATTTTAGGTTTCGCATTAACTGAAGCAATTGCTTTATTTTGTTTAATGATGGCTTTCTTAATTTTATTTGCTTTTTAATTAAACTTAAATCCTGTAAATATAATAAAAAATAATTATTATATTTATAATGTTATATCTGAACTCTGATCTTATTATAAATTATTTTTTAGAAAAAAATTTATTTTTAAGATATAATTATAAAAAATTTTATAATTATTTTTCAATTATGAAATTATTAAAGAAATTTAGTCAATATTTATTAGAAATTTTACCTATAATTAATTATACTCTATATAAAAATGAATTATGTATAAATATTTCTACAAATAAATTAATTCCTATTTTATTTTTTTTAAAAATCACTCAATTAGTCAATTTAAAATTTTATCTGAAATATGTGCGGTTGATTATATTAATAAAAAAACGTTTTGAAATTATTTATAATTTATTAAGTATACGTTTTAATAGCCGTTTAAAAATTAAAATTATAATAAATGAATTACAACCTGTTAATTCTATTATTAATATTTATAAATCTGCTAATTGGTGTGAAAGAGAAGTTTGGGATATGTTTGGTATCTTTTTTAAATCATCCAGATTTAAGAAGAATTTTAACTGATTATGGTTTTGAAGGTCACCCTTTACGTAAAGATTTCCCTTTAAGTGGTTTTTTAGAAGTATTTTATAATGAATTAAAAAAAGAGTAGTATATGAACCCATTAGTTTATCACAACAATATAGATTATTTGAATTTAATAATCCATGGGATAAGAAAATACATACATAATTTTTATTATTTTTGTTTTTGGTTAATTTTCATTTCGTATTATGAGATGGAATAAAAAATCATTATTTGCTGTTCTTAATAATCATTTAATAGATTATCCTACACCTATTAATTTAAATTATTTTTTTGGATTTGGTTCGTTAGCCGGTATTATGTTAGTAGTACAAATTTTAACTGGTATTTTTTAGCAATGCATTATACACCGCATATTGATTTAGCTTTTAATAGTGTTGAACATATAATGAGAGATGTAAATAATGGTTGGTTAATTAGATATACACATGCAAATGGTGCTTCTTTTTTTTTTATTGTGGTTTATGTACATATTTTTAGAGGTTTATATTATGGTTCATATATTACACCTAGAGAAGCTTTATGGTGTTCTGGAGTAATTATTTTTATTTTAATGATGGCTACGGCTTTTATGGGTTATGTATTACCTTGGGGACAAATGAGTTTTGGGGTGCAACTGTTATTACCAATTTATTTTCAGCAATACCTTTAATAGGTAAAGATATTGTTGATTGGTTATGGGGCGGTTTTGCTGTAGATAATCCTACTTTAAACCGTTTTTAGTTTACATTTTACATTTCCTTTTGTTATAGTAGGGGCTGTTTTAATTCATTTAATCTTATTACATGAAGTTGGTTCAAATAATCCTTTAGGTATAACTTTAAAAACAGAAAATATACCATTTTATCCGTATTTTTATACAAAAGATTTATTTGGGTTAATGATTTTATTTTTAATTTTTTTATTTTTATATTTTATTATCCAAATACTTTAGGTCATCCTGATAATTATATTGAAGCTAACCCAATGAAAACACCTTTACATATTGTACCTGAATGGTATTTTTTACCATTTTATGCTATTTTAAGATCAATCCCAAATAAAATTGGAGGAGTTATTGCAATGTTTGGTTCTTTAATTATTTTATTAACTATACCATTTTCTAATTCATCTGAAATTAGAAGTACTGCTTTTAGACCTCTATTTAAAATTTGTTATTGGTTATTAGTTATAGCTTTTTTATTATTAGGTTGGGTAGGACAATGTCCAGTTGAATACCCTTATACTGAAATTGGTATAATAAGTATGATTTATTATTTTTTTTTTTATCATAATTATACCCTTTTAGGTAAATTTGAAGCCTATTTAGTACGTTATAATATAAATAAATAACAATATTAAACAAAACATATATAAACAACTTTCAAGAAATTCATTAAAAGCTATTTTTAATGTACATTCAAACAAATTTGTTTAAAAACATAAAACTAAAACAACCTTAACTTAATTGGTAGAGTATTAGCCTTCTAAGCTTTAAAATCTTGGTTCGAGTCCAAGAGGTTGTAATTAGTTTTAATAAAACTATAATTATTAAATAAAAATTGTGGAATTCTTTATAAAATTTTTAAAAAACTATTAGTTTTTTTTTTTTGATTTTGAAATAGACGAATCTGATCAAGAAGATTTATCAGAAAATAAAAATAATGTAACATCATCACAAAAACAAACTATAGCGTACTATAAAATTGCAGCTATGATCGCATTAATTTGTGTAATTATCTTTTTAATAACTCAAATGATTCAAACACTAATCCCAATATAAATGACTTACAAATATTATTGGATAAACTAGTTGAAATTGTTAATTCGGATTTATTTAGAGATATATACTTAAATGTACAGAGAGTTTTAGATAACCCTTCAAATAAAGGTACAATCTTATATGTATTAAAAGAAATTCATAAATTCTTCCTTACAGATAACATACGTGTTCAAAATAGGGAAGAATTTGATCAAATTATGTGTAAAATTATTAAAATTTTAAGTGATTTTTTTAAGAACATTTAAAATAAATTTATTAAAAAAGTAAAATATAGTCCACCTTTTAATTAAATAAAATATTTAAGAGACTAAAATTTGATAAAATCAATAATTTAAAAAATATAAAATAAAATTTTGATAAGTTAGTAGAGTAAATTAGGGAGAAGGTTTTTCAAGTCAACTATATTTAGCAGTTCAGGTATTTAAGTTTATAATTTTTAAATAAAGATCTTATTAAATAAAATATAAAAAATAATATATTAATTATCTATGAGATCATATAAAATAGTATATACATTCATATTAATAACAAAAATCTTTGACTTAATTTACTAAAATTAACTGAAAGTAAGGGTCCTTATTTAGAACAACTTTAAAAAGTTCAGATAAGTCAAAATATCTTTGATATTAATGATTACTTAAACTATGAGAATATATACTAATAAGAATTATCACTATTTATAACTTATTATATGGTACATTTATCTATGGAAAATTTTAAAATTGTAATTATTATTTTAAATTTAAGTTTTAATATAGTTTAAATATTTATTTTTTATTAATTTATTATCATAACTATAATGATAATAAATTAATTTTATAAATAGAAATATCTCCGTATAGTTTAAAAAAACTATCATAATAGCTAAACCTATAGCAGATTCAGCTGCTGCTACAGTTAAAATTAATAATGAAAAAACTTGACCTATTATATCGTCAATGCAAACTGAAAAATAAATGAAATTTAAATTGATTGATAATAATAATAATTCAATAGACATTAAAATAATTATAATATTTTGTCTATTTAAAATTATACCGAATAATCCTAGACAAAATAAAAAAAGTAAAAATAAAATGATTTAATATACTCATAATTAAATTAACCAATTAAAACTTATTAAAATACTTGCAGTATATAAAAACCAACTTAAGGTAAAAGGTAAAAAAACTTTCCAACCTAAACGCATTAATTGGTCATAGCGATATCTAGGTAGAACAGCTCTAGCAACTACAAATAAAACAACAAAAAACAAACTTTAATACTAAACCAAAAGATCCTGGTAAAAAATTAATAAATTTAATACTAAAGGGAAAAGGGGCTAACCAACCACCTAAAAATAAAATAGTTGTTAAACTACTCATTAATAACATATTAGCATATTCACCTAAAAATAATGCAAAACCCATAGCAGAGTATTCAACATTATAACCAGAAACTAATTCAGCTTCAGCTTCAGGTAAATCGAAGGGATGTCTATTAGTTTCAGCTAAACATGAAATAAAAAAATTAACAAAATAGGAAAAGAGGAAAACAATACCATACTGTTTTTTGTGCTAATACTATCGAAATCAAATTTAACGACTTAGCACAAACAATTACAGAAAGAATTGAAAATCCAATAGTTAATTCATAAGAAATCATTTGAGCTGTAGATCTTAATGCACCTAAAAAGAATATTTAGAATTACTAGACCAACCTCCAATAATAATACCATAAACCCCTAATGATGATATTGCTAATAAATATAAAATACCTATATTTAATTCAGTAAAAACATACCGAATCCTAAAGGTATTACAGTCCAACTTAATAAACTTAAAAAAAAGCTAATATAGGTGCAAATATAAATAAAACGACATCTGCATTACTTGGTAACACAGTTTCTTTTACAAATAATTTAAGACCATCAGCTAATGGTTGTAATAATCCAAAAGTACCTACAACATTAGGTCCTCTTCTTCTTTGAATAGAAGCTAATACCTTACGTTCAACTAACGTAAAATATGCCACAGCAATTAATAAAGGTAATACTAAAATTAAAAATTTTAAAATTGTGTATATCATAATGGTTTTGAGTTATTTTTAATAATTTTATTAGAATTAATTAATATTTTTGAATATTGTTCTAATATATTTGTATAATAATTATTTTTAATTAATAAATCTAAAAATTTATATTAATTTTTAAATATTTTTTATTAAAACTAAAATTATTAATAATTTTTATTTTTTTTATATAAATAAGGTAAAATATCTTTAATTTTAAAAAATGAATCTTTTTTAATTGGTTTTTATTTAATAAAAATTTATAAATATTTCGATAAATAATAGAATCTTTACGTTGTTCTGTATTTAAATTTAAAATATTTTCATTTTTTGAATAAAACCTTCTAAATTAAGATACATACCATTTTTTCTAAAAAGATAATCCCGGTAAAATTAAATTAGATTTTTGCGCATCTTGTGTAAAATGATGACCTTGATAAATAATAAAACTATTTTTTTTATTTTTAACTTATTTTGTAAATTTGTATTAAATAAATAATATAATTGTGAATTATTAAATAAATTTTTGATTTTGAAAAAGTAATTTCGAAAAAATTAATTAAAGATGTTTGTGATGTAAAAATTAATATTTTTATTTAAAAAGTTAATTTTTTAATTTTTCTAAAAAAAAACCATTTTTTGATTTAAAATATTTTCACCTATAATAATTAAAGGTTTTTTGATTTTTAAATCTTTACAAAAATAATGTTTTCCTAATATTATGTTAATTAAAGTCTTAAAAGTTAAACCTAGATGTTTAACAGGGTAAATAAAATCAGTTTTATTACCTATAAACGCTATTTTAAAATTCCCTTTTTTAAACGATTAATTAAATGAATATTTAAAATAGAACCTTCTTTACGAATATCACTTCCAATTATTAAACAAAGATCAGATTCTTCAATAGATTTTAAAGTATTACTAAATAAAAAATTTGAAGTTAAATCAGAATTTATTTGTTTATTTTGATTTTTTAAAAACCGTTCATAAATAATATTATGAATTCCTAATTTATTTAAATTTTTTTAATAAAAATAGATTCTAAATCAGTTAAATTCCCTATAATACTTTTAATATTAATACTATCTATAGTTATAATTTTCTGATTAATAATATTTAAAGCTTCTACCCAAGAAATTTTTTAAAATTATTTTCATTATCTTTTAATAAAGGATATTTTAATCTTTGATATTTTAAACTATCAAAAAAATATCGAGTTTTATTTGAAATCCATTCTTTATTTATATTAAAATTAGTTTTAGGTAAAATACGTACAATTTCATTATTAAAAATATCAATTTTAATATTTGAACCGATACTATCTAAAATATCAATACCCTCTTTTTTTTTAATTCCCAAGAACGTGCTCTAAATGTATAAGGTTTTGAAGTTAAAGCACCTACAGGACATAAATCAATTAAATTACCTGAAAATTCAGAATTAAATATTTTAGGGTAATAAAAATTAATTTCTGTTTTATTACCACGACCTGTCGTACCTAAATCATCAATACCGCAAATTTCATTTGCAAAACGTACACAACGTGTACAGTGAATACATCGAGTCATAATTGTTTTAATAAAAGGACCACAATATTTATCTTCTACTCCACGTTTTTAAAAAAATCGACTACGATCAGAACCAAAAATCATGGTTTGATCCTGTAAATCACATTCAGATGCCTGATCACATATAGGACAATCTAATGGATGATTTATTAATAGAAATTCTAAAACACTTTCACGTGCTTTTTGTACTAAAGGTGTATCAGTAAAAATACGCATATTGGGCATTAAAGGCATTGCGCATGAAGCTACAGGTTTAGGTGAATTTTCAATTTCAACTAAACACATTCTACAATTACCTGCAATTTGTAAATTTTCTTGAAAACAAAATTTAGGAATTTCTATTTTAAAGTTATTACATGCTTGTAATACTGTTAAATTTTTATTAACATTTAATTTTATATTATTAATATATATAGTAATCATTTATATGATAAAAATTAAATAAAATTTGAATTTATTTTCACTAAAAGGCTATATTTTTATTAAAAAAAAAAAAAGACCACTATAAATTAAATTTATATTATTAATAATTAATTTTATTATCATTATAAAAATAATAATAAAATTAATTTTTTATTTTTACCGTGAACTAAAGTTACATATACGATATAAAAAAAAAAAGAGCTGAAAAAAAAATATAAGAACCAAAACTACTTACAGCATTCCAACCACTCATAGCATCAGGAAAATCCGGAATTCTTCTAGGCATACCTGCTAAACCTAAAAATGCATAGGAAAAAAAGTTACATTTACTCCAATAAAGAATAACCAAAAATGAATTTGGCCTAAAATCTCAGGATATCTACGTCCAGATATTTTTCCAATCCAAAAATAAAATCCTGTAAAAATACCAAAAACAGCACCCATAGATAATACATAATGGAAATGTCCTACAATATAATAAGTATCGTGTAATGCAATATCTAAACCCGAATTAGACATAACCACACCAGTTACACCACCCATAACAAATAATAAAATAAAACCTAAAGTAAATAATAAAGGTGTTTCAAATTTTAATGAACCGCCCCATAAAGTAGCTAACCAACTAAAAATTTTAATACCGGTAGGTACCGCTATAATCATAGTAGCTGCAGAAAAATAAGCTCGAGTATCTACATCTAAACCTACAGTAAACATATGGTGTGCCCATACAATAGAACCTAATAGACCTATAGATAACATAGCATAAACCATACCTAAGTAACCAAATACATTTTTTAGCAAAAGCTGCAGAAACTTGACTAATAATACCAAATGCTGGTAAAATTAAAATATAAACTTCTGGGTGACCAAAAACCAAAATAAATGTTGATATAATACGGGATCACCACCTCCAGAGGGGTCATAAAAAGAAGTATTTAAATTTCTATCTGTTAATAACATAGTAATTGCACCTGCTAAAACAGGTAAGGTTAATAATAAAAGAAAAGCTGTAATTAATACAGACCAAACAAATAAAGGTAATCTATGAAAACTTAAACCCGGAGCTCTCATATTATAAATAGTTGAAATAAAATTAATTGCACCTAATAAAGAAGAAATACCTGTTAAATGTAAACTAAAAATAGCTAAATCTACTGAAGGTCCTGAATGTGCTTGTACACTTGATAAAGGTGGATAAACTGTCCAACCAGTACCTGCTCCAGATTCCACAATAGCTGATGATACTAATAATAATAAAGCGGGAGGTAATAACCAAAAACTAATATTATTCATACGTGGAAAAGCCATATCTGGAGCCCCTATCATTAAAGGAACGAACCAGTTACCAAACCCACCAATTAAAGCAGGCATAACTAAAAAAAAACCATAATAAAAGCATGGGCAGTAACAACAACATTATATAATTGATGATTACCCATAAAAATTTGATTACCTGGTTGTGCTAATTCCATTCGAATTAAAAGAGATAAAGTTGTACCAACAATACCAGCAAAAGCACTAAAAATTAAATATAAAGTTCCAATATCTTTATGATTTGTTGAAAAAGCCATCTTGTTGACCATTTATTTATACTTTGAAAATTCATTTTTGAATATTTTTAAATTTTAATTTAAATGCAAAATTATATATTTTTTTAATTAAAAAAAGCGTTGGTTTTTTAATTTATATTATACTAGATAATAGTTTATTTTTTATTTATTAAAGAATTGTTTAATTTTATTTATTATTTTTTAATATCAGTAAATAATAATAATATTAAAAAATTATACCAATTATTTTAAATATCATAAAATTATTATATATTAAAATCAAAATTTATTTTATTTTTTAACCAAGTTAAATAATCTTCTAATGAAACAGCTTCTACAACAATCGGCATAAATCCATGATTTACTCCACAAATTTCGCTACATTGTCCATAAAAACACCCTCTCTTTTAATAAACATAGATGTTTGATTTAAACGTCCAGGACATGCATCCAATTTTATACCTAATGATGGTATAGCCCAAGAATGTAAAACATCTGATGCCGTAATTAATACTCTAATATGACTATTTGTAGGTACTACTACACGATTATCTACTTCTAAAACCCTAAATTGTCCTATTGCTAAATCATCTTCTTGTATCATGTAACTATCAAAAATTAAAGGTTCATCCGAAAATTCTAAATTATCTGAATATTCATAACTCCAGTACCATTGACTTCCAATTACTTTTAAAGTAATAATAGGATCAATTACTTCATCCATTGAATATAATAAAGCAAAAGATGGAACTGCTACAATTAATAAAATTAAAGCTGGAATAGATGTCCAAATAATTTCAATAGTAGCCCCGTGTACTACAGTTGATGGAATCTTATTTTTTTCATCAAAAAGAGTAATAACTCTAAATAACATCCAACAAACAAAAACAGTAATCATAATTAAAAAAACATTAAATCATGATGAAAGTTAATAATACCTTCCATAACTGGAGTTGCTGGATCTTGAAAACCTAGTTGCCAAGGTTCTGCCATATCTAAAAAGTGAATTGATTATTTATATAATTTATTATTGTCATAATATTGTTTAAATTTATTATTTACTTATTTTTTAATATATACAAAATTAAGCCTTTTTGAATTTTAAAATTCAAAATAAATATTTAATTATTTTTCTTAAATAATATAAATTTTTGAAAAATAATTTTATATTTAAAAATTTAATTATAAAAAATTATTTTTAGAAAACATATTAAAAAAATAAAATATATTATTTAATAAGAAGTGAATTATTTTTTTATTTAAAATAATAAAATTAAAAAACATTAAAATAAATTTATACTAAAACCGTGAAATTAAAATCATATTAAAATTATATTTAAAAAATTATTAAAAAAAGTGACATATTCCTCCCCTATATTATATATTTTTAAGTATTATTAAAATTATATTTAATAAGAAGTGGAAATCTATTCCTTTTTTTATATTTGATATATTTTTAACTTTATATATTTTTATTCTATTTTTATGTTAGATATTTTAAAATTATTAAAAATTTATTTAATCAAATTCCCCGCGTAATTCGGCTAATAACATCTCAAAATCGCCTGAAGATATATATCCAGAACAAAATTCATTACAATTGTAATGAAGATGAAATATGTTAATGTGATTCTTTAATAATAAAATTAAAATTTCAGGATTTAATTGAAATAATAAATTATGTTTGTAAAGAATGCCGATAGATACGAAAAAGAAATTAAAATAATAATTAAAACTAATTTAATAAATAATTTCATATATTATTGATTTTTTTTTATAAAATATTATAAATCTAAATCTAAATTCCCTTTTGTTAAAAAGTATTTTAAATAAAATTTTATTTTTATAACTTGAATTTAATTAATTTCAGATTTTATAAAATTTTTATGATTTATAATATTTTATAAAAAAAAATAAAACAGGAAAAATGGGACTTGAACCCATAACAATAATTTTGGAGACTATGATTTTACCAATTAAACTATTTTCCTAAAATTTTTAAACTTAATTTAAGAATGTTTAAAGATCTCTTCCAGACACAGGTTCCCCTACGACTACCTTGTTACGACTTCATCAAAGTTACTAATCACTTTTTAGTAATTTTAATTTATTTAATATAAATTAAAAATTATTATAATTAAATAATTAATTAATTATACTAAACAGTTAATAATTATTTTAAAAATAATCAACTTCCCTGATGTGACGGGCGGTGTGTACAAAGTCCAGTAACATATTCACCGCAGCATGCTGTTCTGCGATTACTAGCGATTCCAACTTCATAAGGGCGAGTTTCAGCCCTTAATCCGAACTAAGATAATTTTTAAAGATTTGCTCCAACTTTTAATATTATTGCCTCTGATTGTAATTATCATTGTAGCACGTGTGTAGCCCAACTCATAAGGGCCATGAAGACTTGACGTCATCCCCACCTTCCATTAACCTGTCATTAATTTTTTCATTAGAGTACTTTTATTTTTTTAATAAATTAGTAACTAACGATAGGGGTTGCGCTCGTTAAAGGATTTAACCAAACATTTCACAACACGAGCTGACGACAGCCATGCAACGCCTGTTTTTATATAAATTTTTATATAAAAATTAGCAAGAGTTGGTAAGGTTCTGCGCGTATTATCGAATTAAACCACATGCTCCACCGCTTGTGTAGACTCCCGTCAATTCCTTTGAATTTCAATCTTGCGATTATACTTTTCAGGCGGAGTGCTTAACGCGTTAGCTGTTATATCTAAAAATTCTAAATATTAGCACTCATCGTTTAAAGCATGGACTACCGGGGTATCTAATCCCGTTCGCTACCCAAGCTTTCGTTTCTCAGTGTCAGTATATACCCAGATAATTGCCTTCGCCTTAGGTCTTCCTTCTATTATCAACGTATTTTATCACTCCAATAGAAATTCCATTATCCTCTATTTATACTCTAGTTTATCAGTTTTGAAAAAATGTATAAAGTTGAGCTTTAATTTGTTTCTTTCAACTTAAAAACCACCTACAAACCCTTTACGCCTAATCATTCCGAATAATGCTCGCTCCTCCCGTATTACCGCGGCTGCTGGCACGGGTATTAGCCGGAACTTCTTTTTAAGTACTGTCATTTTCCTCCTTAATGAAAGAGCTTTACAACCTAATTAGCCGTCATCACTCACTCGGTATTGCTGGATCAAGCTTCCGCTCATTGTCCAAAATTCCCCACTGCTGCCTTTAAAAAGTTTGGGCCGTGTCTCAGTCCCAATGTGGCTGATCATTCTTTCAAACCAGCTAAAGATAATAGGCTTGGTAGTCTTTTAAACTACCAACTACCATAATCTTACGCAAACTCATCTTTTAACGTTAAAAACTTTAATTTATTTATTCAGTATTTTTATAAAATAATTATTCTGAATTAAAAGGTAGATAATTCACGTGTTACTCACCCGTTCGCTATGTTTTTAAAACATTCAACTTGCATGTGTTAAGCATACCGATAGCATTTATTCTGAGCCAGGATCAAACTCTATTTAGATTTTATATTAAATATTTAATATAAATTTTTAAAATAACATAAAATTTATAATATTTTACATTCTTATATTAATTTTGTTTTATATTGTCTTAAAGGCTATAAAAATAATATTTTTATAATTTAATCATCCATATTATCTAATCTAGTCAAATTAAAGGGATTATCTAATATTGTTACCTATATATCCATTTCTTCATAACGATCGGACTGCTCTAAAGCTATATCCTCATAAAAACTTCCCCGGTCTAGAATTCCCACCTCTATTATGAAGTCTGTGTGACATTTAAATCAAAACAATGTGAAAGGTTAACTAAATTTTTATAAGTTTTTAAACTCATGAATTTTAAATCCATTTAAGATATATAATAATCTGTTATTTTTGTCTGAAGTAGGTCTATACATAAGTATATTATTAAAAGCATTATGTTCTTTAAATGATAAAGTTTCGGGTTCCGATTCCATCCCATTAACATAATTAGTTATTAAAATTTTAGTACGATTATAAAATTGTAATTTCTTCCCAGAATCTTCTTGAAGAGTACTTGATCTGATATTTTTATTTATACTTGTAATTAAATTAACTTTTTCTTCTCGTATACCTAGGTTATCGTCTTAACTAGATAGATTAGAGCTACTACTAAAAAATAATGAAGATGTACTATTCCTAGAATTATCTCTGTTCATACATAGTGCGGTATAGTTAAGATTATATGCGACACTTATTAGTATTCCAACTAATATTTTTGTTATTTTAAGGTTTTGTTGGTTTTTTCTATAAAAAACATTGAAGAGTATACATATACATGCGTATATTACAAACCAACTTTTGTTGATTTATAAATTTTTATATAAAAATATAAGTAATTTAGTATTATTATAATAATTAAAATCATATATTATTTTTGGAGAAAGTAGGATTTGAACCTACGTAGAAATTACTTCAACAAATTTACAGTCTGCCGCTTTTAACCACTCAGCCATTTCTCCTTTTTTTTATGTGATTAGTGGGACTCGAACCCACAATATTTACTTGGAAGATAAAGGATTTACCAATTAATCTATAATCACTGTAGATAAATGTCAATTCTAATATTATCCCCTATTTATGTACTAAATGGAAATACCAAATACTGCCTTTGGGTCCATTTATCAAAAAAATAATTAAAGCAAAAAAGGGACTCGAACCCTCAACATTAACCTTGGCAAGGTTATACTCTACCATTGAGCTATTTTTGCTAAAAAGGATTATTTTTATTATAAAAGTGAATTTAATAATAAAAATAATTCATTATTATTTTTTATATTTGTATGAATAGAGACGTCAATAGGTGGTATATTTCTGAATTTTAAAAATTCTGTTTTTAATTCAAAAATATAAAAGATTTTGAATTTGAAAATTTAAAATGTTTTTATTTTTTATATTTAATTTTATTTTAGATAAATGTGGTAAAATAAAAATTAAAATTTTATCTAAAAAATTAAAAATATTTTTTTCTTAAAGTTATTTTACAACCAATAATTGAATTTTTTTATTTTCAAAAATATATTATTTTTTTGATTTAGTAACTATAGGTTTTTGATTTGTTATTAATTTTAATAATAAAATAATATTTATTAATTTCTTTTTTCAATATTTGCATCTTTAAAACCTATATTTAAGCAAATTTTTGTTATTTTAGGTATTTCAAATATATTTTTGAAAGTTAATTTTGTTATAAGATCGTAAATAGTGACATTTTTATAATGATTTTGTAAATTTTTTCCATAAATTGTTATAAAATATTTGAAGCTAAAGATAATATTTTAAAATTCTTTTGTTTTCGAAATTCGGAAGTAATTGGACCAAATATACGTGTACCTAATGGTTTATTTTGATTATTTAATATAATTATACAATTTTTATCAAATTTTATCATATTACCAATTGTACTTTGTTTTTGATAAGTTGTATGGATAATTAAAGCTTTAAATAAATCACCCTTAACTATTTTAATTTTTTTTTTTATTTAAACGTAATTTTTTTGCTGAAATTAAAATAGTATCACCTATTTTTCCAACCTTTCTTTTATAAATTTTTATACATTGTCCTATTTTAATACCACTATTATCGTTAATTTTTAATTTAGTTTGAATTTGAATCATAAATTATTATTTAAAAATGATGAGAGTAGGACTTGAACCTACATCTTCAGATTATGAGCCTGATAAGTTGACCTATTACTCTATCTCATCTTATGAAGGATTTTCGGAAGAAAAGGATTTGAACCTTTGATCCCCTGTTCCCAAAACAGATGCATTAGCCAGACTATGCTACCTTCCGTTTTAAATGAATATAATAATGATGGTAGGATTTGAACCTACAACATTAGGATTATGATTCCCACGCTCTACCATTAAACTACATCATCTTATTAATAAAATAAGTCGAAGTGGGATTTGAACCCACGAGTTAATAAATTAACTGATAGTTTAGCAAACTACTGCCTTAAACCTGACTTGGCTATTCGACCAAAATATAAAACTTCTTTGATAGGATTTGAACCTACAACCTAATGGTTAACAGCCATTCGCTCTACCGTTGAGCTACAAAGAAATAGTTATATTTAAATTTTTAAAACGTTTAGTATTTTTAAGCTAAATATTTTACAATACTTACACTTAAAACCTATTAATGTAATCGTCTTTTACAGTTTTTATATGAAAAATTTTTAAGAATGGTTTCTTACTTAGATGCTTTCAGTAATTATCCAAAATAAATTTAGCTACTCGGCGATGCCTTATTAATTACAAAATGTAAAATTTTAAACAACCGATACACCAGAGATTTACCCTTCTCGGTCCTCTCGTACTAGAGTTAGATTCTTTCATTTTTCAAAATATCTATAGAAGATAGGAACCAAACTGTCTCACGACGTTCTAAACCCAACTCACGTACCACTTTAATCGGCGAACAGCCGAACCCTTGGAACCTTCTTCAGCTCCAGGATGTGATGAGTCGACATCGAGGTGCCAAACGACTCCGTCGATAGGAGCTCTTAGGAGTCATCAGCCTGTTATCCCCGGAGTACCTTTTATCCGTTGAGCGATAATCTTTCCACAAAGAATTATCGGATCACTATGACCGACTTTCGTCCCTGTTTGATATGTCTATCTTACAGTCAAGCAAGCTTTTACCATTACGCTCTACAATTGATACTACTATCCAATTTGAGCTTACCTTTGTACACCTCCGTTACTCTTTAGGAGGTGACCGCCCCAGTCAAACTACCAACCATACACTGTCTATTTTAAAAATATTAGTTATTTATTTTAATAAGAGTGGTATTTCAAGAATATCTAAACAATTTACTAGCGTAAAGGTCTAAACAATTACCACTTATACTACACATATTAGATAAAATAACAATATAAAGATGTAGTAAAGGTTCACGGGGTCTTTCCGTCTAACTATAGAGAATCCGCATCTTCACGGATAATTCAAATTCACTGAGTCTATATTGGAGACAGCGGGGATGTCGTTACACCATTCATGCAGGTCGGAACTTACCCGACAAGGAATTTCGCTACCTTAGGACCGTCAGAGTTACGGCCGCCGTTTACTGGGACTTCCATTTAATGCGCAAACATCTCCTTTTAATCTTCCAGCACCGGGCAGGTGTCAGACCCTATACATCATGTTACCATTTAGCAGAGTCCTAAGTTTTTATTAAACAGTCGCAACCCCTATTTTGTGACACCTAATTAATTAAAATTTTAAATAGATTTCTAGTTTAGAAAATGCATTACTGAAAAATCTCACTATTTTATCAATATTAAAATAAATTAATTAGGTACTTTTTATCCCGAAGTTACAAAGTCATTTTGCCGAGTTCCTTCAATATAGTTCTCTCATTCACCTTAGTCTACTCGACCTATCCACCTGTGTCGGTTTAGGGTACGGTTTTTTATTAAAAAGTTATTTCCTGAAAAATTAAAAAATTTTTGTCACTTTTTTAAAAAATTTAATTTAAAAATTATCCCATCAAAATTTGCTTTCGTCAAATCTTTCTTAGGGGCCGTTTCACTCTATGCAATACATCTTAACATAGAAACCCTTGGATTTACGGTGATAACGATTCATATGCGTTATTTTTTGTTACTAATGCCAGCATTTTCTTTTCTGATATCTTCAATATATTTCACAATATATCTTTATTAACATACAGAATGTTCCGCTACCGTTTTATTTAAAAATAAAACTTGCCGCTTCGGTAAATTTCTTAAGTCTCGATACATTTTAGGCGCAAAAACTAGACCAATGAGCTATTACGCTTTCTTTAAAGGATGGCTGCTTCCAAGCCTACCTACTGGTTGTAATTATTTTTCACTTCCTTTTTCACTTAGAATATTATTTAGAGACCTTAGCGATCAATCTGGGCTGTTTCCCTCTTGACAAAAGACCTTAGCGCCTAATGTCTGTCTATTTAAATAACGTTTTTTTGTATTCGGAGTTTCCAAGAATTCAGTAAGTTTTTACACCCCTAGCTCAATGAGTGCTCTACCCCAAAAAAGATTTTAAATGCTCTACTTCAATAGATTTCGCGGAAAACCAGCTATCTCTGAGTTTGATTAGCCTTTCACTCCTAACCACAAATCATCTCCATATTTTGCCACATATGTGAGTTCGATCCTCCAAATAGTTTTACCTATTTTTCAATCTGTTCATGGTTAGATCACTCAGTTTCGGGTCTTATTTATATAACTAAAAAGCTTTTTAAAACTTGATTTATCTACGCCTACTTTATTAAATTAAGCTTGCTATAAAAATAAACTTGCTGGCCCATTATGCAAAAGGTACACTGTTACTTTTTAAAAAGTTCCAATTGATTGTTAACATTAAGTTTCAGAATTATTTCAAACTCAAAAGTTCTTTTTCACCTTTCCTTTACAGTACTTGTTCACTATCGATCATTAATTTTTAATAGGTTTTGAGGGTGGTTCCCCAATATTCAAAAAGATTACACATACCTCTTTTTACTATTATAAAAATAATTAATATTCTACAGGACTTTCACCTTTTAAGTAAATTTTTCAAAATTTTTCAAATAATTGATTTTATTTTTATAAACCTAATTTCCATTTTCATTCGTCATTACTCACGGAATCTCGTTTGATTTTTTAACAGTTACTTAGATATTTCAATTCACTGTTTTTAAAATTTTCACAAAGAAAAAGTTTTCTTTAGGAAATCTATATTTCAAAATAAAATATAATTTAATATAGCTTTTCGCATCTTTTACGTCCTAAAAATAAAATTAATGCCAAGGCATCCACTTAATGCTTTTATTATTTTTTATTAGTACTTAAACCATTTAAATGGTTTAAATTTTTATTTTTTTTAAATATTCATTAACTAAATTTAAATTTAAATAAAAAGGATATAAAATTGTTTTAAAAGTAGGTTCTTTAAAAAAATTCCTGTTTTAATTTTTTTATTTCGATGTAAATATGTTGTGGTTAAAGGTTTTAATGGTTTTTTTCACCTAAAATATAATAAATACTATTTTTATTTCTATATGAATAAGGATATTTATTTTTATTTTTATTAAAATGTTGGTTATTAAATTTTTTATTTTTATTAAAATGTTGGTTATTAAATTTTTTATTTTTATTAAAATTTTTTTACGATTTTGCATATTTATTTAATAATATGTATAATATCCCCTTTCTGTAAAATAAAATTAGGTTTATTAATAATTTTATTATTTATTTTTATTTTTCTATGATTAATTAACTGTTTAGCTTGAAAAATTGTTTTTACTAATTTTAATCTTACAAGATTTATATCTAAACGACTTTCTAATAAAATAACAAAATTTTTAAATATATTTATTTTATTATTTTTTGAGATAATTTTTGAAATAAATTTTTTAATTGATACTCATGTATACAACCATAAAAGTTACGAAATTGTTGTTTTTCAAATAAACGTTTTTGAAAAAATTTTTTACGTTTTTCAGGTTTTATTTCTTTTCGATATCTTAATTTTTTTAAATAAATTCCATTTTTTGATTTTAATTTTAATAAGTTTAAATTTTTATGTATGTTTCTATTATTTTGAAAACATATTTTATTTCTTGGTTTTAATTTATTCATATTAATTATTAAAAAATTTTACGTAATAAATACATTAAAGAATAGATAGATTGAATATTTCGTGAATTCGTAACAATAGGATAATTTATTGTTTTAAGTGTTTGACTTGTATTTACTAAAGAGATGGTCGGAATTTTTAAAGTCGATAATTCTTGATTTAAAAAGTATCTTTAATTGAACTTTTAATAATTAAAATTAATTTTATTTCATTTTCTTTAAATAAATAGTTAATTATTTTATTTAAAGTTGTATCCATAATTTTATTAGTAATTAAACCATTTACCCATTCTTTTGTAAAAAATAATATTAGGATTTTTTTACAAAAGAAGTTGTTAATAAAAATTTAATTTCGTCTGCATTTCCTATTATTAAAATTTTTCATTTTTTTGTAACATATATTTAATTAATTTAAAAACACGTTTTAAAAAAACGATATATTTTTAAGTTAATTATAATATAATCATGTCTACTACCATATATAAAAGGTAAAATTTCTTTATTTGTATAAGTTATTGACTCACCATACATATTTTTAGATTTAAATAATAAATTTAATAAAACATTATTATTATTTTTTTTTTTTCTGTATCATATTTAATTATTTTTTACTTTTTTACCCTCTTTTTTAAAATCTTTTCATTTTTTAATAATAAACCTTTCCCTTTATAAGGTTCAGGTTTTTATGACTTTTAATAAAATGTACAAATTGACTTAAAAAATATAATCTATACTACTTAAAATTAATAAATTTGTATGATTTATAATTTTAATATTTGAAGGGATTGTTATAATAATATTATGACTAAATCCTAATTTTAAAATTAAATCATTATTTTCAATAAAAGCTTTAAAACCTATACCTTTTAAAAGTAAATTTATTTTAAAACCTTGTAAAACACCTTTTATTTTTATTTTTATTAATTTATTATATAAATTTAAAACACTTTTTTGTTTTTTAATATATTAATATTTAATAATAATTTATTTTTAAAAAAAATAAATATTATTAGTAAAATTTAAATTTAGTTGGCCTAAAGAAGTTTTAAAATAAATAATTTTATTTTTTGAGAAAGTTTTATTTCTGAAGGAAAAATAAATGTTTTATCTATAAAAAAGTTGAATATTTCCTACAGAACTTTTTAAAAATTTTTGTTTTTTAATTTAATATTTTTTTTTTTATATTAATCATATTTTTAAAAAATTTTACAAATTAACTCCCCACCAACATTTAATTTTTTTGCCTGTAAATCTGTTAAAATACCTATTGAAGTTGAAATAATATAAAATCCTGTTTTTTTTATATAAATCTTTATTAGTTATATATAAACGTTTTCCAGGTTTTGATAAACGATTTATTTCTGTAATAACTGCTTTATTTTTTCTATATTTTAAATAAATATCTAATTGATTTTTAGAATTTATTTTATAACTTTTTATAAAACCTTCTTTAACTAGTATATTTAAAACATTTATACTTTGTTTTGATTTTTGTTGTACTATTTTTGATCTTTTTGCTAAATAACCGTTTTTTATTTTTGAAAATAAATTGGAAAGAGTATCTGTTATAATCATAATTAAATTACCAACTATATTTTGAAACACCAGGTAAAGCACCTTTTGAGGTTAATTTACGTAATTTAATTCTAGAAATTTTAAATAAACGATAAATACTTTTGAACGTCCAGTTAAAATACATAAATTTTTAATTCTAGTAATTGAAGAATTTTGATGGAAAAAAACCATTTTTGTTGTAATTTCCATCTAAAGTCTTTTTAATATTTAAGTTTTTTGAAAGAATTTTTAAAGTTAATCTATTTTTTCAAAATTTTTAAATAAATAACGTTGTTTAATATTTTTTAATTTTTTTTGCATAAAATTATTTATATATAATAATTAAAATGTGGAGATAATCGGACTCGAACCGATAACCTTATATTTGCAAAACATATTTTCTACCAGTTGAAATATATCCCCGAATAAGTGTATTGGGGCTTGAACCCAAGACCATCGGATTAAAAGTCCGGTGCTCTACCAACTGAGCTATACACTTATTTAAAAAAATTAATTAAAAAATTTTTAATTAATTATTATAAATATTTTTTAAATAATAAAAATTTTTGATTTAAAAAATATTTATTTTTTGTTTTAATAAAGTGTTAAAAATAGGAGTTTCTTGTATTTTAATTTCTTGATTTTTTTATAAATTGATAATTTTTATTAAAAAATAATTCAAAATTAGAACAAAAAGTTTTATAAGAATTATTAAAAAAAAAATAATATTATTTTTTTCAAAATTAATTTGATTTTTTTTTATTATCAAAAGTATTTTTTTTTCTAAATTTTAAATTATAACATATTTTAGGTAAAAAAATAAGTAATAAAAAATAAAAATTAAAAAAAAATAAAAACCATGAAACTTGATTAAAAAAGAAAATTGATCGAATTGTGGCATAATTAAAATTAAATATTTTATTTCTTCAACATATATTTTTCTTGAAAGAACACTTTTTTTTATTTTTTAAAATATTATTATTAATTTTTGTTTTTGAATAACAGTTTGAATATATGCTAATCTTGAAAATTCTTTTTTTTTTTTTAAAAGATTTAAATTATTAATTTGAAAATTTAAATGTTTTAATTTATAACAATTAATTAATCGTGTAGAATTTATTTTTTTTTTTGTAAAACCCTTTTTAGTATATTTATTAAAATAATTCTTTTTTGATATTTTAAAGCATTATTTAAATTAAGAGGCTTCATAGAAAAATAAAACCTAAAATAGAAATAAAAATTTTTTATTATTCCAATTTCCACCTAATAAACGACCTTTAATTGAATTTTTTTGTTTTTTAAAAGATTTTTAAACATTATTTTATTAAATTGATATAATATATTATAATTTAAATCATAATTAAATAACATAATATTTTCATATTTTATAGCAATTGTTGAAATTTTATCAATTTTAATTAAAGTAAAAGGTAGATAAATATTTTCATAATTATTAAATTCAATTACGTAAGATTCTAAAGCATTATTATTATATAATATATGATTTTCAAATAAAATATTTTTTAATTTAAATTTTTTGTTTTGTAAATAATTATTTTTTAAAAATTGTTGATAATTTAGTAAATTATTAATTTTTTGTTTTTTATTTTTGCATTTAAAATAAAATATTTTTTAATAGGCCTAGTAGGATTTGAACCTACAACTATACCGTTATGAGCGGTATGCTCTAACCAATTAAACTATAAGCCTTATTATTTATAAATAAATTTTGTCTTTATGGGTAATTTATTAGAACCCGCTTTTAAAACTTTTTTGCATTTTCTAATGAAATACCACTAATTTCATATAAAATTTGACCTTTTTTAACTTTAGCTACCCAAAAGAAACAGCCCCTTTTCCCTTACCCATACGGTTTTCTGTAGGTTTTGCTGTTACAGGGATATCTGGGAAAACTCTAATCCAAAGAAATCCTAATCGTTTCATTTTTCTAATAATTATTCTACGAGTTGCTTCTAATTGTCTAGAAGTTAATCTTGTTTCTTCTAAAACTTTAATAGCATATTTACCGTAAATAATATTATTTCCTTTTGCTGTTTTACCTACAAGTTTACCTTTAAATTGTTTTTTATATTTAGTTTTTAGGGAATAACATAATTAAGATTTTTTAACAGTTAATTTTTTTTTATTTTATATTTTTTAAAAAATTTTGAATTTAATGCTATGTTTGTTGGTTTAAAAAAACCCATAATTTTATACTACAAATCCCAGAAGGGGTTTTAAACTCATTAAAATGATATTTAATATCATATTCTAAGGTATTTAATGGAATTTTACCTTTTTGAAAAACCATTTTTTTTTTCTTTTTGATTTATTTAAACGGCCTTTAAATTGTAAACGATATCCTATAAAATTTGAAAATATTTTAAAAATTCTTGAAGCATATTATCAATATTATTGATGAATTTTTATGGGTTTTTTCTTTCTAAAGTTTGTTTAATATAAAAAGTTATAATATTTATATTTTTAGTATAAAAAGCGTAACTAAAATTATAAATCATTTTTTAACATTTTTATTAATTTTATTATTTTTTTATTTTATCAAAAATTTTTTTAAATTTTTCGTAATTTAATAAATTCAAAAATTGTATATTTTTGATAAATAATTTTATATTATTATTTGGATAATATAAATTTAAATGATTTATTATTTTATTATAAGATAATTTATAATATTTTTGGCATTTTTGTATATAAACATATATATTAATATTATTTGATGTTTTTATAATATTTATATCTATTAATTTTAAATTTTTATAATTAAAAATATTTTCAAAATATTTTTTAATTTCTAAATCAAAATGTAATAAATTTGAATATTCATTATTATGAATAATCCATTTTGAACCCCAATTTTTTTTTATTTAATCTTAAACTAATTGGTATAATCTTTTGACCCATAATTTATTTTTTTTTTTATATATATGTTTTTTTCGTGTATTGATAAATTCACCAAATTTAAACCCAATCATTTTATCGTTTATTTCTAAATTAATAAATATTTTACCATTATAAATACTTACGGAGCGATTACTATATTCAGGTAATATTGTTAAATTTTTATTAGTTATTTTCATCCATTTTTTTAATAAATTAACTTTAAAAAATGGACCTTTATATTTACTTCTAGACATAATTATTGAATAATTAATTTTTTTATGTTTTTTACGTGTGGGTTTCCCTTTAGTTATTTTACCTTGAGGTGTTACTGAAGGTCTTCCACCACTGGTTTTACCTTCACCACCACCGTGCGGGTGATCTACTGGATTTTTGCTACACCACGTACATGAGGTCGTCGGTTCAACCATCGTGAACGTCCTGCTTTACCTAATTTAATTTTTTTATGATTTATATTAGATACAACACCTAATGTGGCATAACATGTTAATAGTATTAATTTTAATTCACCAGAATTTAAACGAATTCTTGCATATTTATTATTTATTTTTGAATTAATTGCGCAGAAGTACCCGCACTTCTTATTAATTTACCCCTTGATTTTGGATATAAACTAATATTATGTATTAAACTACCAATAGGTATATTTTGTAAAGGTAATGCGTTACCGATTTTTAATTCAGCATTTATTGAACTTTTAATATATTGGTTAATTTTTAAACCGTCAGGTGCTAGTATTAAATGCGATTGAAAATCGTTTTTATATAAGCTATATTAGCTGAACGGTTAGGATCATATAATATTTTAATTACGTAACCTTCTATATTTTTTGATCTATTAAAATCAATTAATCTATATAAACGTTTATGCCCACCACCGCGGTGTCTTACAGTTATTTTACCTTGATTATTTTTACCATTTGCACGTTGAAAGCCTTTTGTTAAGGTTTTAATTTTAAAAATTTGAGTTAAATTATTTTTTTAATAAAAATGTTTGACGTTGTGAAGGTGTTATGGGATTTATTTTTTTCTATCATTTTATATGGTATATAGATAAAATCTATTATGTTATATATTTTTAATAAAACAATTTCAGATTCAAAAGTATTTTATATTCATTAACTATATTATATGGTATTAATGAATATCAATCTAAGAAAATTTGTAAAAATATCGGAATTAATCCTCAAATCACCCTTAATAAACTTAAAAACAACCATGTAAACCGGCTTATAAATTATATAAATAAAAATTTAAAAGTTGAACAGCTTTTAAAAAAACGAAAACAGAAAGAATCAATGAATTAGTTGATATTAAAAGTAATCGTGGAATTCGACAAAGTCAAGGATTACCTGTTAGAGGACAACGTACACATACTAATTCAAAAACATCTAAAAAATTACAACAAATTTTTATTCAAAAACGTTTTTCACGTAATAAACGTCCATTTAAGATACAAAAAAAAAAAAAAATAAATATATTATTCTATGAATAAAAATAAATTTAAATATAATTTTAGAAATAAATATAAAATAAAAAAAGTTTAAAAAATAAAAATCCTTTAATTTTAGTAAATTTACATATTACAGCTAGTTTAAAAATACTATTATAAGTTTAACAACTTATTCAGGTAATCTTTTAAAACAATGGTCTACAAAATCATTAAAGAAAACAAGATTTAAAAAAATACACCGTATAATGTACAATTAATTGTATATAAAATTAATAAATATTTACAATTAAAAAAATTAAAAAATTAAAAATTTTTTACATGGTACAGGTTTAGGTCGTTATAATGTTTTAAAAAATTTAAAACAAAAAAATTTAAAGTAAAATATCTTTTAGATAAAACAGCAAAACCTTTTAATGGTTGCCGTTTAAAAAAACAAAAAAGACGTTAATATTTAACATGGATAGATGATCGAGTGGTTTAAGGTGTCAGTCTTGAAAACTGAAGTATATAATAATACCGTGGGTTCGAATCCCACTCTATCCTTTTAAAGCTAGAGACGGATTTGAACCGTCATTAAAGGATTTGCAGTCCTTTACATTACCATTATGTTATCTAGCCAGAAATATAATATATGAATAAAAATAAAAAATTTTTACCTATAAAAATAAAATTATTTTAACAAATGGATCTTCTTTAAAAATAACATCTATTAAGTATTTAAGAAACTATCAATTAAATTCTAAAATTTTTAAAGAAACAACGAATACAATAAATACAACATTTAATTTAAATAAAACTAAATTAAATTTTATAAAAATAATTTAATTTATATTATATTTATTTATATAAATAGAAATATATATAAATATTTCAAATATAAAAATAAATATAATATAAATTAAAATAAAATTTATTATATCAGGTGGTGTAATACAAGCACTTACTATTATTATTTTTAAATAAAAAAATTTTCTTAAATTAATAACAAATTTAATAGAAAAAATATTATTAAATATTAAAAAAATAAAAAAAAATATATACAAATATTATAAATATATAAATAAAAGATAAAAAAATAAAATTAAAATAATTATTAATTTTTGGTTCAAAATAAATTGTTAAAAGATATAAATTTGAAAAATTTAAATGTAATAAAAAATTCCAAATATGTGGTATTATATTTGTAAATATAAAATTTATTATAATAAAATTAAAAATAATAAAATTAAAATAAAACTTAATAAAAATAAAGTTTTCAAATTTATATAAACCTTTTGATAAAAAATTCCAAATTAATAAAATACTTAATTGAGTTGTTATAAATGTTGATATAAAAATTGCTATAAAAATATTAGTAATAAAAATTTCAGTAATATTTGTAAATATAAAATATTTTAACAGATTTTGATTAAGTAAATTATTAACTAATAAATATATTAATTGATCTGAAAAACAATATGAAATTAGAAAAAGATAAAAAAGGTAATTAAAATTATAAAAAAATTATATTTTAATTCAAATATATGTAATTGTAGATATGTTATTATTTTATTTTTTTCATATATTTAAAAAAATATTAGCCTACTTGGTGAAATTGGTAAACACGATAGATTTAAAATCTGTTCCCATTATAGGGTTATTGGTTCAAGTCCAATAGTAGGTATAAAAAAATCAAAGTGGTGAAATTGGTAAACACGTTACACTTAGAATGTAAAGCTTTAAAGCATTAAGGGTTCAAATCCCTTCTTTGATAATTTCTATAAGAATATATTTTATAGAAAAAGTTAATTATAAAATTATTTTTTAATATAATGGTTTTATCTATTCTTTTTTAATATCTTTACATTTAGGATTGTTAAAAATTCGATAAGAATTATTTCAGTTTCCTAAGTTTGGGAAATAATTATATTATTAATTTTTTGTGATTTTATTAATGATTTATAATAATGATTTTTATACTGCATATTAAAATTTAATTGATTAGATAATAAATGTAAATATTTTTACTTTTTTTTATTTTGTCTAGGATTATTCGGTATAATTTTAAATAGACAAAATATTATAATTATTTTAATGTCTATTGAATTATTATTATTATCAATCAATTTAAATTTCATTTATTTTTCAGTTTGCATTGACGATATAATAGGTCAAGTTTTTTCATTATTAATTTTAACTGTAGCAGCAGCTGAATCTGCTATAGGTTTAGCTATTATGATAGTTTTTTTAAACTATACGGAGATATTTCTATTTATAAAATTAATTTATTATCATTATAGTTATGATAATAAATTAATAAAAAATAAATATTTAAACTATATTAAAACTTAAATTTAAAATAATAATTACAATTTTAAAATTTTCCATAGATAAATGTACCATATAATAAGTTATAAATAGTGATAATTCTTATTAGTATATATTCTCATAGTTTAAGTAATCATTAATATCAAAGATATTTTGACTTATCTGAACTTTTTAAAGTTGTTCTAAATAAGGACCCTTACTTTCAGTTAATTTTAGTAAATTAAGTCAAAGATTTTTGTTATTAATATGAATGTATATACTATTTTATATGATCTCATAGATAATTAATATATTATTTTTTATATTTTATTTAATAAGATCTTTATTTAAAAATTATAAACTTAAATACCTGAACTGCTAAATATAGTTGACTTGAAAAAACCTTCTCCCTAATTTACTCTACTAACTTATCAAAATTTTATTTTATATTTTTTAAATTATTGATTTTATCAAATTTTAGTCTCTTAAATATTTTATTTAATTAAAAGGTGGACTATATTTTACTTTTTAATAAATTTATTTTAAATGTTCTTAAAAAAATCACTTAAAATTTTAATAATTTTACACATAATTTGATCAAATTCTTCCCTATTTTGAACACGTATGTTATCTGTAAGGAAGAATTTATGAATTTCTTTTAATACATATAAGATTGTACCTTTATTTGAAGGGTTATCTAAAACTCTCTGTACATTTAAGTATATATCTCTAAATAAATCCGAATTAACAATTTCAACTAGTTTATCCAATAATATTTGTAAGTCATTTATATTGGGATTAGTGTTTGAATCATTTGAGTTATTAAAAAAGATAATTACACAAATTAATGCGATCATAGCTGCAATTTTATAGTACGCTATAGTTTGTTTTTGTGATGATGTTACATTATTTTTATTTTCTGATAAATCTTCTTGATCAGATTCGTCTATTTCAAAATCAAAAAAAAAAAAAACTAATAGTTTTTAAAAAATTTTATAAAGAATTCCACAATTTTTATTTAATAATTATAGTTTTATTAAAACTAATTACAACCTCTTGGACTCGAACCAAGATTTTAAAGCTTAGAAGGCTAATACTCTACCAATTAAGTTAAGGTTGTTTTAGTTTTATGTTTTTAAACAAATTTGTTTGAATGTACATTAAAAATAGCTTTTAATGAATTTCTTGAAAGTTGTTTATATATGTTTTGTTTAATATTATTTTTTTTTCTTTTTAGTTAAAGTTACTGCACCTATTAAAGCAATTAATAATATAATACCAGCAGCTAAAAAAAAAAGAATAATAACTGTATAAGATTTGACCGATTGTTTCAATATTTGTAATTGTATCTAATTGATTAATAAAATTTTTTAAAAAAGGTTTTACATCAACAAATATTTCAAAAGTACCTTTCATACTATCTTTAAAAAAAATAAAGTATTAACTTCTTGATTAAAAAAGAATTATTTATTAAATGATAATACGATGTGAAGACTTTACTAAACATTATAAATGTTTCTAGAAAAAAATAAAACTTATTAAAAAAATAATTGGTAAATAACCGAAATTATTATTAATTTTATTTTTATCTATCAATACATTAACATCTAACATCATAATTACAAATAAAAATAAAACAGTAATTGCTCCTACATAAATAATAATTAACATTATAGATAAAAACTCAACTTCAGAAATTAATAATAATCCTGTTGAATTTGTAAAAACTAATATTAAAAAAATGCAGAATATATTGTATTTGTAGAATATATTACAAAAATAGCTGAAGTTAAAGCTATTGTTGAAAAAGTATAAAAGAAAATTGTTTCAAAATTCATAATTAATATAAATGATATATTTTTATAATTATATCTTAAAAGATATATATATTTTATTATTTTTATTTAATTAATAAAAAAATAAATAAAAATAATAATATAGTAATTACATTAAAATAGTAAATAATAGAAAAAAATATTATATTTATTAAAAAATTGTACTAACTAACATTAATAAAGAATAATGATAAATATAACCAGTTTGTAATAAAATAATACGTTGACTTAAAAAGAAAAAATAGTAGTTAAGCCGTAAGGACCACACATTTCAATTAAACCTTTATCAATCATTTTATATGTTACATTATAACCAATTTTTAAAATATATTGATTAATAAATTCATAATAAATTTTATCAAAATACCATTTTCTATTTAAAAATTATAAAAATAAAGACCATATTTAGAAATTTTTAAATTATATAAAAATTTAAATTTAAAAAATATAAATAAAAGGCACCAAATAATCCACAAAAACTTAAAATAACTGGTAATAATTTAAAAAATGTAGGTAAAAATTCAGCATCAATCATTTGATTATTTAATGGATTTATATAAATAGAATTATTCCAAAAATTTGATCCTAAACCAACAAACATATCTTTTGAAATATAACCTATAAAAATACTACCAAAAGCTAATAAACCTAAAGGAATTCCCATTTCTAATGGTACATCATGAGCATTTTTTATTATATTTTTATAAGCATTTGTTTCTGTTAAAAAAGCAAAAAATAATAAACGAGTTGAATAAAACGCTGTAAAAAAGCACCAATAGTACCTAACCAATAAGCAAAATGTCCTGTTTCACTAAAACTTGCAAATGCTACTTCTAGTATTAAATCTTTAGAATAAAAACCTGTTAAAAAAGGAAAACCCATTAAAGATAAGGAACCTATTAAAAACATAATATAAGTAAAAGGTAATATACGTCTTAAACCACCCATCTTTCTAATATCTTGCTCATCACCCATTGCATGAATTACAGCACCTGAACATAGGAATAATAAAGCTTTAAAATATGCATGATTAGATAAATGAAAAATAGCTAAAGGGTAATTAGATAATCCACAAGCAAAAACATATAACCTAATTGACTACAAGTAGAATAGGCAACGATTTTTTTGAAATCATTTTGAACTAATCCAACAGTACTTGCAAAAAAGCTGTTGAAGCACCAATTACTGTAATAATTTTTAAAGAAAACATAGAATATTCAAACATAGGTGAACAACGTGCTGTTAAGTAAACACCAGCAGTTACCATGGTTGCTGCATGAATTAAGGCTGAAACTGGGGTAGGTCCTTCCATAGCATCCGGTAACCATAAATGTAAAAAAATTTGAGCAGATTTACCCATTGCTCCTATAAAAATAAGAATACAAGCTACATCAATAATACTTAAAATATAATTAAAAAAATAAATTTAAAATCTTTAACAAGAGAAATAGCTGCAAATGTACTAAAATATTCAATAGTTCTAATATTATAAAAAATAGTTAGCACACCTAATAATAAAATTAAATCACTAATCCTATTAACTAACATAGCTTTAATTGCAGCTTTATTAGCTTGTAGACGTGTAAACCAAAAATTAATTAATAAATAAGAACAAAAACCTACACCTTCCCAACCAACAAACATTTGCATAAAATTATCACCAGTAACTAAAATAATCATAAAAAAGTAAATAATGATAAATAAGACATAAATCTTGATAAATGAGGATCGTGAGACATATATTGTGAAGAATATAAATGAACTAATGTAGAAATACTTGTTACAACTATAAGCATAATCATAGTTAAACTATCAAATAAAAAGCACCAATTACAATTAAATAATCCACTATTAATCCAATTAGAAATATAAATAATATATTCATATTCATATGTAATTGAATTATATATAATAATTAATGAAAAAGACAACTTAAAAAGTTGTTAATGTGGTTATAAATACAGAACCTTTACGACCAATATAAAAACCGAACAATCCAGCTGCTACTGAACCTAAAAAGGTAAAAAAATTAAAGTTAATAATAACATAAGAGAATAAAATACTTTGAAGAAATATTTCATAATATTTCTACTTAAAGAATAAATATTTCATAAAAAAACATTAACACATACTTACTTAGCTACAGTTGTAGTTAAAAAGTTGTATTATTTTTATTATAATAAAAATAATAAATAAAATTATTTAGTAATAAAGTTATTTGTAAAATCAGTCGATAAAGTATTTAATTTTTATCTAATTCTTTAGAAATTTCTTTTGTAGTTAAGATTTCTTCTAAAATTTCGGAATGATTATTTTTAATAAAATTTAACCAATTAGTTTCAAAAGTTGCAATTTGATCTACAGCTATTTTATCTAAAAACCACGTACACCTAAATAAATAATTACAATTTGATCTTCAACAGATAAAGGTATATTTAAACCTTGTTTTAACATTTCAGTTAATCTAACACCTCTATTTAATTGTTGTTGGGTAGTCGCATCTAAATCAGAACCAAATTGAGCAAAAGCTTGTACTTCTCTAAATTGAGCTAATTCTAATTTCATTGTACCTGCAATTTGTTTCATAGCTTTAATTTGTGCAGCAGAACCAACACGACTTACAGATAATCCAACACTAATTGCAGGTCTTTGACCTTCATTAAATAATTCTGTTTCTAAGAAAATTTGTCCATCAGTAATTGATATAACATTTGTAGGAATATAAGCAGAAACGTCACCAGCTTGTGTTTCGATAATAGGTAAAGCTGTTAATGAACCTCCACCAATTTTTCTATTCATTTTTGCAGCTCTTTCTAATAAACGAGAGTGTAAATAAAAACATCACCAGGGTAAGCTTCTCTACCTGGAGGTCTTCTTAATAATAATGACATTTGTCTATAAGCTACAGCTTGTTTAGATAAATCATCATAAAAAATAACAGCATGTTTACCATTATCTCTAAAATATTCACCTAAAGCACAACCAGTATAAGGAGCTAAATATTGTAATGGAGCTGAATCTGAAGCAGTTGCTGCTACGATAATTGAAAAACATTGCATTTTCTCTTCTAAAGTTTTAGTTAATTCTGCAATAGTTGATCTTTTTTGACCTACACCAACATAAATACAATATAATTGATTATTAATATCTTTTCTTAAATGAGGTTCTCTTTGATTAATAATAGTATCAATAGCAATAGAAGTTTTACCTGTTTGTCTATCACCAATAATTAATTCCCTTTGTCCACGACCAATAGGAATTAAACTATCTACAGCTTTTAAACCTGTTTGTACAGGTTCTTTAACACTTTCTCTAGGCATAATACCTGGAGCTTTAACTTCTACCCTACTTTCTAATTTACTATTAATTTGACCTTTACCATCAATAGGTTGTCCTAAGGCATCAACTACTCTACCTAATACTTCAGGTCCTACAGGTACACTAACAATAGATCCAGTTCTTCTTACAAAATTACCTTCTTGAATTTCTCTATCATTACTAAAAACAACAACACCAACTACGTCAGGTTCTAAATTTAAAGCCATACCTTTAATATTACCATTATTAAATTCAACCATTTCACCCGCTTGGATTTTAGTTAAACCATAACATCTAGCAATACCATCACTCATTGAAAGAACAATACCTGTTTCTTGTAAACTTTTTCATCTTTATATTTTTTAATATTTGATTCCAATATATATGATAATTCAATAGCCATATAGGTTATTAAATTATCATATTTAAATAATTATAAGAATAATTATTAAAAATATATCAAATATATATTTTATACCCTTTACGAGAATTGAACTCGTATTTTTGCCGTGAAAAGGCAATGTCCTAACCATTAGACTAAAAGGGCTTTTATTAAACAAAAAATTGTTTAATAAAAATAAGAAAAATCAATATGTATTAAAATTTTTGATACACTTTCATGCATACAACTTTCAAAAATTTTAGGATATAAACCTAATAAGAAAATATTTGCAATTAAAATTAAATGTATTAAAAATTCACGATAAGTTAAATCATAATAAATTTTTAAATAAATATTTTGAATATTACCGTAACAAATTCGATTATAAAATAATAAAGAATAAACACCACCTAAAAACATACCAATTGTTGCAAAAACAGCTGTTGTAGTATTATCTTCAAAAACCCCTGTTAAAATAAGAATTTCCCCGACAAAACTACTTGAACCAGGAATTGACATATTAGCTAATACATAAATAAATAATGCAATACAAAATAATGGCATTGTATGTGCTAAACCTCCATAATAATTAATAAAACGCGTATGATATCTATCATATAAACATCCAATTGAAAAAATAAACCACTAGAAACTAAACCGTGACTAATCATTTGAATAATACTTCCTTCTAAACCTTGAATAGTTAAAGAAAATATTCCTAAAATAATAAAATTCATATGAGCAACAGATGCATAAGCGATAATACGTTTTAAATCTGTTTGTCTTATAGCAGTTAAAGAAGCATAAATTATTGATATTAAACATAAAACTAAAATATAAGGTGTAAAATATAAGGTAGCTTTTGGAAATAAAGGAACTAAAAAGCGAATCATACCATATGAACCTAATTTTAATAAAATACCTGCTAATAAAACAGAACCAGCTGTAGGTGCTTCAACATGTGCTTCAGGTAACCAAACATGAAAAGGTAGCATGGGAACTTTAACAGCAAATGATAAAAAAAAGCTAAAAAATATAATTTTTCATAGGAAAAATTAAAATTACTATAATATAATATTTGATAATCTGTAGTACCCACAGTTAAAAATAAATGAATAATTGCAATAAACATAAATAATGAACCAGCTAAAGTATACATAAAAATAAATAAGACGCTTTAATTTTACGCTCTCTTGAACCCCAAATACCAATAATTAAAAACATTGGAATTAATACACTTTCGAAAAAAATATAAAAGATAAGAAGATCTAATACACTAAACGATATAATTAAACAAAATTCTAAAATAAAATATAAAATAAAATATTCTTTTATATTTTTATTAATAATTTCATAACTAATTAGCATACATATTGGAATTAAAAATGTTGTTAAAATTATAAAAAATAATGAAATACCGTCAAGACCTAAATAGAAATTAATATTAAATTGACTAATCCATTCTATTTTAAATAAATATTGAAAATTAGAAGTTGATTTGTCAAATAAAATCCATAAAGGTAATGACATTAAAAAATAAAAAACGACATAAAAAGACTAAAATTTTTAATAAATTTTTCATTTTTAACAAAAGATAATATAATAACCGTAATTAATGGTAAAATAAGTAAAAAAATTAAAATAAACTTATTAAACATAAAAAATTTAATTAAATAAAAAAAGGGCGAAAAATGGGACTTGAACCCATAACACTTAGACCCACAATCTAACACTCTACCTTTAAGTTATAATCGCCTTTTTAAATTTTTCTTAAATAATATATAAAATTTAAAAAGGTTGAACAATTAAATTATTTAATGGTGTTTTATTTTTAAATAATATTTGTTTTATTTTTAAATTTGAATAAATATTATTATGAATATTTAAAGAAATTAATTCAAGTTTTTAAAATTAGATAAAGTTCTAATTAAGTTTAAATCCTGATTTCCATAAATTATTAAAATAGAACCTTGACCTTTTAATTTTGATAGGATATGAATTGTTAGATTTTGATTTAAAATTAATGATTTATAATCCAATTTTTTATTATTTTTAAGAGATATAATTTCATTAATATTTAAATCATTATAACGAAATATATATATATATTTAAAAGTTTGTTTAATTTTTGTAATTGATTTAATTTATACTTTTTAAAGATTTTTTTGCATAATTTTTAATAAATAAAATTTATTTAACTTTTATTAAAATTTAAAGGAATTAACGATCAATCTCACCAAAAACAACATCTAAAGTACCTATTATAGTTACAACATCAGCAATCATATGATTTTTAGCTATAAAATCTAATGCTTGTAAATGTAAAAACCCTGGAGATTTAATTTTACATCTATAAGGTTTATTAGTACCATCAGAAATTAAATAAACACCATATTCACCCTTAGGTGCTTCAATAACTGTGTAAGTTTCACCACTGTTTACACTAATATTTTCCGAATAATATTTAAAATGATGAATTAAAGATTCCATTGAATTTTTATTTGAATTCTATTAGGATTTGTGATTTTTTTATCATCTAATTTAACAGAACCTTGAGGTATTTTATTTAATACTTGTAAAATTATACGAATAGATTGACGCATTTCTTCAATTCTTATTAAATAACGATCATAGCAATCTCCATTTGTACCTACAGGTATATCAAAATCTAACTGATCATAAATTTCATAAGGTTGTGTTTTACGTAAATCCCAAGAAATTCCAGATCCACGTAACATTACACCACTAAAACCTAAATTTAAAGCATCTTTAGCTGAAACAACACCAATATCAACTAATCTTTGTTTCCAAATTCTATTATTAGTTAACATTTCCTCTATCTCATCTAATCGTGTATTAAATTGTTCACAAAAATATAAATATCATTTAATAACCCTTTCGGCAAATCTTGATTAACACCTCCAGGTCTAAAATAAGCAGCATGCATACGTGCTCCCGAAACTCTTTCATAAAATTCCATTAATTTTCACGTTCTTCAAACCCCCAAAAATAAGGTGTCATAGCTCCCACATCTAAAGCATGGCAACAAACAGCTAATAAATGATTTAATATACGAGTTATTTCTGAAAAAGAACTCTTATATATTGTGCACGTAATGGTATAGAACAATTTAATAATTTTTCAATAGCTAAAACATAAGCATGTTCTTGACACATCATTGAAACGTAATCTAATCTATCAAAATAGGGTAAAGCCTGTAAATAGTTTTTATATTCAATTAATTTTTCAGTACCTCTATGTAATAACCCTATATGAGAATCTGCTTTTTGAACTACTTCTCCATTTAATTCTAAAATTAAACGTAAAACACCGTGAGCTGCTGGATGTTGTGGACCAAAATTTATAGAAAAATTTTTAATTTTTTTAATGCCATATTTTTTTAATTTTTTTAATAAAAATAAAATATTTATAAATTAATTTTTTTATAAATATATAGCATATATAGTAAGTAAATATTTTTAAATATTTATTTCTTTTTCATAAATATGATTTTTCAAGAAATTTTTAATAATAATTTTGAAATTATTATTCCCGAATTTTTTTAACAACTATTTTATTAATTTTATTATTATTTGGAGTTTTTATAAAAAAATCAAAATACTCAAAAAATTTTGATTATTAAAAATATTACTACTATAATAATATATTTATTATTAATTCTTTTAATATTAACATTAAATATAACAAATATTTCAAATAATATATTAAATGGTGTTTTAATTATTAATAACTTTACGCAATTTATTAAAATAATTTTAATTTTATCAACAATTATTTGTTTTTTAATACAACAAAAATACTTAATACAACAAAAATTAATTCATACGAAATTAATATATTAATGTTAATATCATTATTGGGTTTAATGTTATTAGTATCTTCAAACCATTTTATTACTTTATATTTATCAATTGAATTACAAAGTTTAAGTTTTTATATTTTAACTTCAACACAAAAAAATCAATATTATCAATTGAAGCTGGTTTAAAATATTTTATATTAGGATCAATTGCTTCAGGTTTTATTTTATTTGGTTCTTCTATTATTTATGCTATTACAGGTTCTTTAAATTTTAATAATATTTTTTTAATATTATCAAATATAAATTTTTAGAAAATGTTAATTTATTAATTAGTTTATCTTATGGATTAATTTTTATTTTAGTTGGTATTTTATTTAAAATAGGTGCTTCACCTTTTCATTTTTGGTTACCTGATGTATATGAAGGGGCACCAAATAATATTTCAAGTTTTTTGCTATCGTACCAAAAATTGCTTTTATTGGGATTTTGATTCGTTTATTTTTTGATATTTTTTTAATATTTCTTACTTTTTGAAATTTTTTTATATTATATCTTTTTTATCAATGTTAATAGGAGCTTTATCAGCATTACAACAAAAAAATTAAAAGATTATTAGCTTATAGTTCTATAAGCCATGTAGGTTTTATTTTAATAGGATTTACGTCAAATATATTAAATAATATTCCTTTTATCTTATTATATGTTATTATTTATATAATAACGAGTATTAATTTATGGACCTCTTATTTATCTTTAAATATTAATCATAAACCTATTAAATATTTAACAGATTTATCAAATCTATATACAGTTAACGGTTTAATTGCTGTTATTATGATTTTGAATATTTTTTTATTAGCAGGTATACCTCCATTAGCTGGATTTTTCAAAATTATTTATTTTTTTCAGCTATTAAAAATAATTATTTTAGTTTAGTTTTTTTGGTATTATTATAAGTGTATTAAGTTCTTTTTATTATTTAAAAATAATAAAAATTATTTATTTTGAAAAATATTAAGAAAATTGTATGTTTCACAAATAAATAAAATACAAAGTATTATATTAATAATTAATACTCAATTTATTTTATTTTTATTTATATTTCCAAATATTATATTAGTAAATTTAAACAAAATTTATTTATATTTATTAATATAATATTTTTGTCTGGATAGCTCAGTTGGTTAGAGTAAAAGACTGAAAATCTTTGTGTCGGTGGTTCAAATCCACCTCCAGACAATTTTATTATTAAAATTATGTATCTTTTAAGAATAACTTTTAAATCTTTTCAAAAAATAAATCAACTTAAACAAAATTTATTAAAATTAAAAAATTTTAATAAATTAAAAAATATACAAATAAATGGTATATTTAAAACAAAAAACAAAAATAAAATTTTTACTTTATTAAGATCACCACACGTAAATAAAAAATCACGTGAACATTTTATTTATAAAAATTATAATCCAAAAATAGATATTAAATTTAATAACATTTTCCAATTATTCAATTTTTTAATTTTAATTAAAAAATTATTATCTGAAAATTTATTAATGAATATTAAAATTATAAAAACAAATTAAAATTATGCTTATAGCTTAATTGGATAAAGCCTTAGATTGCGGATCTATCAAATGAAAGTTCGAATCTTTCTAAGCATATATTTTATTTATTTTGAAGTATAGCCAAGTGGTAAGGCCTCCGTTTTTGGTACGGAAAATCAAAGGTTCGAATCCTTTTACTTCAAAGGGCTTATAACTCAGTTGGTTAGAGTATACGCCTGATAAGTGTAAAGTCAGTAGTTCAAATCTACTTAGGCCCATCCGAATAATTAGCTCAATTGGTAGAGTATTTCGTTTACACCGAAAATGTTAGCGGTTCAAGTCCGTTATTATTCAAACAAATTTCAAAATAATATGTCAACAATTAATCAATTATTTTTAAAAAAACAAAAACGTTTAGAAAAAAAAAAAGAAATAAAAGTCCAGCCTTAAAACAATGCCCACAGCGTAAAGGTATTTGTTTAAAAGTTTACAATACAACACCTAAAAACCTAACTCAGCCATGCGTAAAGTAGCTAAAGTTCATTTATCTAGCAGATATACAATAATTACTTATATCCCAGGTATTGGTCATACTTTACAAGAACATTCTATTGTTTTAATTAGAGGTGGACGTGTAAAAGATTTACCTGGAGTAAAATATCATGTTATTCGTGGAAAATATGATTTATTAGGGATCTATTCTAGAAAAACATCAAGATCAAAATATGGAACTAAAATACGAAGAGTATAAAATAAAAAAATTATTTATAAATATGTTACTAAAGAGTGGTAAAAAAACTGTTCTGAAAATATATTTAAAAATATTTTAATTAATTTAAAAAATTACAAAACAAAAACCAAATTTTATTTTATTTAAATCAATTGATAATTTATTACCAAAATTAAAGGCAATAAGTATTCCAAATAAAAAACGAAATAAAAAAAAAAAAAAAAAAGATCGATATTTTTTAATGCTTTTAAATGAAGATAAACAAATTAAAAAATCAGTTTCTTGGTTACTTTTAAATTCTAATTTAAAAAATATAACTAATGAAATTATTCAAACTTCAAAAAATAAAAGTAAAACAATTAATACAAAAAAACAATATTATAAAAATATTAAAAAATTAAAATTTAATCTTGTTTTTGATTAATTTTTTATTAAAAATTATTTATCATTAAATAATTAATTATTACAAATTATACAAATTATTTAAATTTTATGAAAAATTATTATTATATTAATAAAAAAATTTACAAATTGAAACTACAACCGATGATTCTAATATCGATAAATTTAAAAATGATTTTACATTTTTAAAAGAAATTACTAAAAATATAGAAAATTCTCAAAACCATCCATATCATTTAGTAGATCCAAGTCCATGGCCTTTTGTTATTTCATTTGGTCTTTTTTTTTAACATTTGGAACTGCTATGTATTTTCATGGTTATATTGGTAGTAATATTTTAATTTTAACAGGATTTTTAATGGTTATTTTAACTATGTATACATGGTTTCGTGATATTGTTAGAGAAGCTGTTTATGAAGGTCAACATACAAAACAAGTACAATTAGGTTTACGTAATGGTATGCTTTTATTTATTTTTAGTGAATTATTATTTTTTGTAAGTTTTTTTGGGCATTTTTCCATTCAGCTTTAGCACCTACACCAGAAATAGGTTCATTATGGCCCCCTTTAGGTATAGAAACTGTTAATGCTTGGGGTATTCCATTATTAAATACAATAATATTATTATCATCAGGAGCTACAATTACTTGGGCACACCATTCAATTGTTTTTGGTGATAGACAAAATGCAATCTTAAGTTTAATTATTACAATTTTATTAGCTTTTTCTTTACTTTAATTCAAGCATATGAATATCTTGAAAGTACTTTTTCAATATCAGATAGTATTTATGGTACTACTTTTTTTTACTAACAGGTTTTCATGGAGTACATGTAATTGTTGGTACTATTTTTATAATAGTAAGTACTATTAGATTAATTAATCATCATTTTACAAAACAACATCATTTTGGTTTTGAAGCTGCTGCCTGGTATTGGCATTTTGTAGATGTTGTTTGGTTATTTTTATTTGTAGCTGTATATTGGTGGGGAGGTAATTAATAAATTATATGTTTAGTCCTTTAGAACAATTTGAAATTTTACCTATTTTTCAAATACCTTTTGTATTTACTAATGCTTCTTTAATTTTAGTAATAGGTTTTGTTTATTTATACATTTTTTCATGTATAAAAACTAAATTTATTCCAACACGTTTTCAACAAATTTTTGAAATGATATTTAATATTTCTATTGAATTAACTTATTCTAGTATTGGTAAGGCTGGTAAACATTTTGTTTCATTAATTTTTGTTGTTTTTTTTATTTTACTATGTAATTTAATAGGAATGGTTCCTTATAGTTTTACTGTAACAAGTCATTTAATTATAACATTTACTTTGGCGTTAACTATTTATTTAGGGTTTAATTTAATTGGTATTAAAAAACATAAATTAAATTTTTAAATTTATTATTACCTAGTGGGGCTAGTATAGCCTTGGTACCTATTTTAGTACCTATTGAATTAGTTTCTTATATTTTTCGTGTAATAAGTTTACCTGTACGATTATTTGCTAATATGATGGCAGGTCATACCTTATTAAAAGTTATTGCAGGTTTTGCTTGGACTATGTTAAATGTAAATAGTTTTATTTTTATAGCACATTTTATTCCTTTAATTATTATTGTATTATTAGTTGGATTAGAAATTGCTGTAGCATTAATTCAAGCATATGTTTTTACTATTTTAACATGTATGTATATAAATGATGCTTTAAATTTACACTAAAAATTAAAATAAAATACATTTAAAATATAATACTTTTTGGAAAAGTAGCTCAGTTGGTTAGAGTGGTAGCTTGTCACGCTATAGGTCGCGGGTTCAAGTCCCGTTTTTTCCGTTTAAATTTTATTATATTTTAAATTTTTTATAAATATGTTATTAAATTATTCAAATATTTTTATATTTCTAATATTAAGTTTATTTTTATCAATTTTAATTTTCATTTTATCTTTTGGTTTAATTAAACAAAAAGATGATTTAGAAAAGTTAACAGCTTATGAATGTGGATTTAATCCTTATGATGATGCTAGAAAAGTTTTCGATGTAAAATTTTATTTAGTAGCTATTTTATTTATTATTTTTGATTTAGAAGCTGTTTTTGTTTTTCCTTGGGTTTTAACTTTAAGTTCAAATTTTTCATGGGGATTTTGGACTATGATTGAATTTTTAGTTGAATTAGTTATAGGTTTTGTTTATATTTGGTGTAGTGATGCTTTAGAGTGGTAAATTTATTTATCTATATTAAAAAAATATAAAGAAAATCTATTGTTATTTTTATATTAATAAAATTATAAGATGTAAAAATTTTAATACATCTTACCGTATTAACTTGTTTTTATTTTTTTAAGTAAAATTTAATAAAAATATATATATTCTTTAAGATATTTTAAATAATTAAAAAAATTGATAATACATTTATGTTATTACAAGCTTCTAAATTTTTAGGTGCAGGATTAGCGACTTTAGGATTAATTGGTGCTGGTATCGGTATCGGTAACGTTTTTGGTTCTTTAATTATAGGTATTTCAAGAAACCCTTCTTTACAACAAGAATTAATGAGAACTGCTATTTTAGGTTTCGCATTAACTGAAGCAATTGCTTTATTTTGTTTAATGATGGCTTTCTTAATTTTATTTGCTTTTTAATTAAACTTAAATCCTGTAAATATAATAAAAAATAATTATTATATTTATAATGTTATATCTGAACTCTGATCTTATTATAAATTATTTTTAGAAAAAAATTTATTTTTTAAGATATAATTATAAAAAATTTTATAATTATTTTTCAATTATGAAATTATTAAAGAAATTTAGTCAATATTTATTAGAAATTTTACCTATAATTAATTATACTCTATATAAAAATGAATTATGTATAAATATTTCTACAAATAAATTAATTCCTATTTTATTTTTTTAAAAATCACTCAATTAGTCAATTTAAAATTTTATCTGAAATATGTGCGGTTGATTATATTAATAAAAAAACGTTTTGAAATTATTTATAATTTATTAAGTATACGTTTTAATAGCCGTTTAAAAATTAAAATTATAATAAATGAATTACAACCTGTTAATTCTATTATTAATATTTATAAATCTGCTAATTGGTGTGAAAGAGAAGTTTGGGATATGTTTGGTATCTTTTTTAAATCATCCAGATTTAAGAAGAATTTTAACTGATTATGGTTTTGAAGGTCACCCTTTACGTAAAGATTTCCTTTAAGTGGTTTTTAGAAGTATTTTATAATGAATTAAAAAAAGAGTAGTATATGAACCCATTAGTTTATCACAACAATATAGATTATTTGAATTTAATAATCCATGGGATAAGAAAATACATACATAATTTTTTATTATTTTTGTTTTTTGGTTAATTTTCATTTCGTATTATGAGATGGAATAAAAAATCATTATTTGCTGTTCTTAATAATCATTTAATAGATTATCCTACACCTATTAATTTAAATTATTTTTTGGATTTGGTTCGTTAGCCGGTATTATGTTAGTAGTACAAATTTTAACTGGTATTTTTAGCAATGCATTATACACCGCATATTGATTTAGCTTTTAATAGTGTTGAACATATAATGAGAGATGTAAATAATGGTTGGTTAATTAGATATACACATGCAAATGGTGCTTCTTTTTTTTATTGTGGTTTATGTACATATTTTTAGAGGTTTATATTATGGTTCATATATTACACCTAGAGAAGCTTTATGGTGTTCTGGAGTAATTATTTTTATTTTAATGATGGCTACGGCTTTTATGGGTTATGTATTACCTTGGGGACAAATGAGTTTTTGGGGTGCAACTGTTATTACCAATTTATTTTCAGCAATACCTTTAATAGGTAAAGATATTGTTGATTGGTTATGGGGCGGTTTTGCTGTAGATAATCCTACTTTAAACCGTTTTTTAGTTTACATTTTACATTTCCTTTTGTTATAGTAGGGGCTGTTTTAATTCATTTAATCTTATTACATGAAGTTGGTTCAAATAATCCTTTAGGTATAACTTTAAAAACAGAAAATATACCATTTTATCCGTATTTTTATACAAAAGATTTATTTGGGTTAATGATTTTATTTTTAATTTTTTATTTTTATATTTTATTATCCAAATACTTTAGGTCATCCTGATAATTATATTGAAGCTAACCCAATGAAAACACCTTTACATATTGTACCTGAATGGTATTTTTACCATTTTATGCTATTTTAAGATCAATCCCAAATAAAATTGGAGGAGTTATTGCAATGTTTGGTTCTTTAATTATTTTATTAACTATACCATTTTCTAATTCATCTGAAATTAGAAGTACTGCTTTTAGACCTCTATTTAAAATTTGTTATTGGTTATTAGTTATAGCTTTTTTATTATTAGGTTGGGTAGGACAATGTCCAGTTGAATACCCTTATACTGAAATTGGTATAATAAGTATGATTTATTATTTTTTTTTTATCATAATTATACCCTTTTAGGTAAATTTGAAGCCTATTTAGTACGTTATAATATAAATAAATAACAATATTAAACAAAACATATATAAACAACTTTCAAGAAATTCATTAAAAGCTATTTTTAATGTACATTCAAACAAATTTGTTTAAAAACATAAAACTAAAACAACCTTAACTTAATTGGTAGAGTATTAGCCTTCTAAGCTTTAAAATCTTGGTTCGAGTCCAAGAGGTTGTAATTAGTTTTAATAAAACTATAATTATTAAATAAAAATTGTGGAATTCTTTATAAAATTTTTTAAAAACTATTAGTTTTTTTTTTTTTGATTTTGAAATAGACGAATCTGATCAAGAAGATTTATCAGAAAATAAAAATAATGTAACATCATCACAAAAACAAACTATAGCGTACTATAAAATTGCAGCTATGATCGCATTAATTTGTGTAATTATCTTTTTAATAACTCAAATGATTCAAACACTAATCCCAATATAAATGACTTACAAATATTATTGGATAAACTAGTTGAAATTGTTAATTCGGATTTATTTAGAGATATATACTTAAATGTACAGAGAGTTTTAGATAACCCTTCAAATAAAGGTACAATCTTATATGTATTAAAAGAAATTCATAAATTCTTCCTTACAGATAACATACGTGTTCAAAATAGGGAAGAATTTGATCAAATTATGTGTAAAATTATTAAAATTTTAAGTGATTTTTTTAAGAACATTTAAAATAAATTTATTAAAAAGTAAAATATAGTCCACCTTTTTAATTAAATAAAATATTTAAGAGACTAAAATTTGATAAAATCAATAATTTAAAAATATAAAATAAAATTTTGATAAGTTAGTAGAGTAAATTAGGGAGAAGGTTTTTCAAGTCAACTATATTTAGCAGTTCAGGTATTTAAGTTTATAATTTTTAAATAAAGATCTTATTAAATAAAATATAAAAAATAATATATTAATTATCTATGAGATCATATAAAATAGTATATACATTCATATTAATAACAAAAATCTTTGACTTAATTTACTAAAATTAACTGAAAGTAAGGGTCCTTATTTAGAACAACTTTAAAAAGTTCAGATAAGTCAAAATATCTTTGATATTAATGATTACTTAAACTATGAGAATATATACTAATAAGAATTATCACTATTTATAACTTATTATATGGTACATTTATCTATGGAAAATTTTAAAATTGTAATTATTATTTTAAATTTAAGTTTTAATATAGTTTAAATATTTATTTTTTATTAATTTATTATCATAACTATAATGATAATAAATTAATTTTATAAATAGAAATATCTCCGTATAGTTTAAAAAAACTATCATAATAGCTAAACCTATAGCAGATTCAGCTGCTGCTACAGTTAAAATTAATAATGAAAAAACTTGACCTATTATATCGTCAATGCAAACTGAAAAATAAATGAAATTTAAATTGATTGATAATAATAATAATTCAATAGACATTAAAATAATTATAATATTTTGTCTATTTAAAATTATACCGAATAATCCTAGACAAAATAAAAAAAAAGTAAAAATATTTACATTTATTATCTAATCAATTAAATTTTAATATGCAGTATAAAAATCATTATTATAAATCATTAATAAAATCACAAAAAAATTAATAATATAATTATTTCCCAAACTTAGGAAACTGAAATAATTCTTATCGAATTTTTTAACAATCCTAAATGTAAAGATATTAAAAAAGAATAGATAAAACCATTATATTAAAAAATAATTTTATAATTAACTTTTTCTATAAAATATATTCTTATAGAAATTATCAAAGAAGGGATTTGAACCCTTAATGCTTTAAAGCTTTACATTCTAAGTGTAACGTGTTTACCAATTTCACCACTTTGATTTTTTATACCTACTATTGGACTTGAACCAATAACCCTATAATGGGAACAGATTTTAAATCTATCGTGTTTACCAATTTCACCAAGTAGGCTAATATTTTTTAAATATATGAAAAAAATAAAATAATAACATATCTACAATTACATATATTTGAATTAAAATATAATTTTTTATAATTTTAATTACCTTTTTTATCTTTTCTAATTTCATATTGTTTTTCAGATCAATTAATATATTTATTAGTTAATAATTTACTTAATCAAAATCTGTTAAAATATTTTATATTTACAAATATTACTGAAATTTTTATTACTAATATTTTTATAGCAATTTTTATATCAACATTTATAACAACTCAATTAAGTATTTTATTAATTTGGAATTTTTTATCAAAAGGTTTATATAAATTTGAAAACTTTATTTTTATTAAGTTTTATTTTAATTTTATTATTTTTAATTTTATTATAATAAATTTTATATTTACAAATATAATACCACATATTTGGAATTTTTATTACATTTAAATTTTTCAAATTTATATCTTTTAACAATTTATTTTGAACCAAAAATTAATAATTATTTTAATTTTATTTTTTTATCTTTTATTTATATATTTATAATATTTGTATATATTTTTTTATTTTTTTAATATTTAATAATATTTTTCTATTAAATTTGTTATTAATTTAAGAAAATTTTTTTATTTAAAAATAATAATAGTAAGTGCTTGTATTACACCACCTGATATAATAAATTTTATTTTAATTTATATTATATTTATTTTTATATTTGAAATATTTATATATATTTCTATTTATATAAATAAATATAATATAAATTAAATTATTTTTATAAAATTTAATTTAGTTTTATTTAAATTAAATGTTGTATTTATTGTATTCGTTGTTTCTTTAAAAATTTTAGAATTTAATTGATAGTTTCTTAAATACTTAATAGATGTTATTTTTAAAGAAGATCCATTTGTTAAAATAATTTTATTTTTATAGGTAAAAAATTTTTATTTTTATTCATATATTATATTTCTGGCTAGATAACATAATGGTAATGTAAAGGACTGCAAATCCTTTAATGACGGTTCAAATCCGTCTCTAGCTTTAAAAGGATAGAGTGGGATTCGAACCCACGGTATTATTATATACTTCAGTTTTCAAGACTGACACCTTAAACCACTCGATCATCTATCCATGTTAAATATTAACGTCTTTTTTGTTTTTTAAACGGCAACCATTAAAAGGTTTTGCTGTTTTATCTAAAAGATATTTTACTTTAAATTTTTTTGTTTTAAATTTTTTAAAACATTATAACGACCTAAACCTGTACCATGTAAAAAATTTTTAATTTTTTTTTTTTAATTGTAAATATTTATTAATTTTATATACAATTAATTGTACATTATACGGTGTATTTTTTTAAATCTTGTTTTCTTTAATGATTTTGTAGACCATTGTTTTAAAAGATTACCTGAATAAGTTGTTAAACTTATAATAGTATTTTTAAACTAGCTGTAATATGTAAATTTACTAAAATTAAAGGATTTTTATTTTTAAACTTTTTTTATTTTATATTTATTTCTAAAATTATATTTAAATTTATTTTTATTCATAGAATAATATATTTATTTTTTTTTTTTTTTGTATCTTAAATGGACGTTTATTACGTGAAAAACGTTTTTGAATAAAAATTTGTTGTAATTTTTAGATGTTTTTGAATTAGTATGTGTACGTTGTCCTCTAACAGGTAATCCTTGACTTTGTCGAATTCCACGATTACTTTTAATATCAACTAATTCATTGATTCTTTCTGTTTTCGTTTTTTTAAAAGCTGTTCAACTTTTAAATTTTTATTTATATAATTTATAAGCCGGTTTACATGGTTGTTTTTAAGTTTATTAAGGGTGATTTGAGGATTAATTCCGATATTTTTACAAATTTTCTTAGATTGATATTCATTAATACCATATAATATAGTTAATGAATATAAAATACTTTTGAATCTGAAATTGTTTTATTAAAAATATATAACATAATAGATTTTATCTATATACCATATAAAATGATAGAAAAAAATAAATCCCATAACACCTTCACAACGTCAAACATTTTTATTAAAAAAATAATTTAACTCAAATTTTTAAAATTAAAACCTTAACAAAAGGCTTTCAACGTGCAAATGGTAAAAATAATCAAGGTAAAATAACTGTAAGACACCGCGGTGGTGGGCATAAACGTTTATATAGATTAATTGATTTTAATAGATCAAAAAATATAGAAGGTTACGTAATTAAAATATTATATGATCCTAACCGTTCAGCTAATATAGCTTATATAAAAACGATTTTCAATCGCATTTAATACTAGCACCTGACGGTTTAAAAATTAACCAATATATTAAAAGTTCAATAAATGCTGAATTAAAAATCGGTAACGCATTACCTTTACAAAATATACCTATTGGTAGTTTAATACATAATATTAGTTTATATCCAAAATCAAGGGGTAAATTAATAAGAAGTGCGGGTACTTCTGCGCAATTAATTCAAAAATAAATAATAAATATGCAAGAATTCGTTTAAATTCTGGTGAATTAAAATTAATACTATTAACATGTTATGCCACATTAGGTGTTGTATCTAATATAAATCATAAAAAAATTAAATTAGGTAAAGCAGGACGTTCACGATGGTTGAACCGACGACCTCATGTACGTGGTGTAGCAAAAATCCAGTAGATCACCCGCACGGTGGTGGTGAAGGTAAAACCAGTGGTGGAAGACCTTCAGTAACACCTCAAGGTAAAATAACTAAAGGGAAACCCACACGTAAAAAACATAAAAAAATTAATTATTCAATAATTATGTCTAGAAGTAAATATAAAGGTCCATTTTTTAAAGTTAATTTATTAAAAAAATGGATGAAAATAACTAATAAAAATTTAACAATATTACCTGAATATAGTAATCGCTCCGTAAGTATTTATAATGGTAAAATATTTATTAATTTAGAAATAAACGATAAAATGATTGGGTTTAAATTTGGTGAATTTATCAATACACGAAAAAACATATATATAAAAAAAAATAAATTATGGGTCAAAAGATTATACCAATTAGTTTAAGATTAAATAAAAAAAAATTGGGGTTCAAAATGGATTATTCATAATAATGAATATTCAAATTTATTACATTTTGATTTAGAAATTAAAAATATTTTGAAAATATTTTTAATTATAAAAATTTAAAATTAATAGATATAAATATTATAAAAACATCAAATAATATTAATATATATGTTTATATACAAAAATGCCAAAAATATTATAAATTATCTTATAATAAAATAATAAATCATTTAAATTTATATTATCCAAATAATAATATAAAATTATTTATCAAAAATATACAATTTTTGAATTTATTAAATTACGAAAAATTTAAAAAAATTTTTGATAAAATAAAAAAAATAATAAAATTAATAAAAATGTTAAAAAATGATTTATAATTTTAGTTACGCTTTTTATACTAAAAATATAAATATTATAACTTTTTATATTAAACAAACTTTAGAAAGAAAAAAACCCATAAAAATTCATCAATAATATTGATAATATGCTTCAAGAATTTTTAAAATATTTTCAAATTTTATAGGATATCGTTTACAATTTAAAGGCCGTTTAAATAAATCAAAAGAAAAAAAAATGGTTTTTCAAAAAGGTAAAATTCCATTAAATACCTTAGAATATGATATTAAATATCATTTTAATGAGTTTAAAACCCCTTCTGGGATTTGTAGTATAAAATTATGGGTTTTTTTAAACCAACAAACATAGCATTAAATTCAAAATTTTTTAAAAAAATATAAAATAAAAAAAAATTAACTGTTAAAAAATCTTAATTATGTTATTCCCTAAAAAACTAAATATAAAAAACAATTTAAAGGTAAACTTGTAGGTAAAACAGCAAAAGGAAATAATATTATTTACGGTAAATATGCTATTAAAGTTTTAGAAGAAACAAGATTAACTTCTAGACAATTAGAAGCAACTCGTAGAATAATTATTAGAAAAATGAAACGATTAGGATTTCTTTGGATTAGAGTTTTCCCAGATATCCCTGTAACAGCAAAACCTACAGAAAACCGTATGGGTAAGGGAAAAGGGGCTGTTTCTTTTGGGTAGCTAAAGTTAAAAAAGGTCAAATTTTATATGAAATTAGTGGTATTTCATTAGAAAATGCAAAAAGTTTTAAAAGCGGGTTCTAATAAATTACCCATAAAGACAAAATTTATTTATAAATAATAAGGCTTATAGTTTAATTGGTTAGAGCATACCGCTCATAACGGTATAGTTGTAGGTTCAAATCCTACTAGGCCTATTAAAAAATATTTTATTTTAAATGCAAAAAAAAAAAACAAAAAATTAATAATTTACTAAATTATCAACAATTTTAAAAAATAATTATTTACAAAACAAAAAATTTAAATTAAAAAATATTTTATTTGAAAATCATATATTATATAATAATAATGCTTTAGAATCTTACGTAATTGAATTTAATAATTATGAAAATATTTATCTACCTTTTACTTTAATTAAAATTGATAAAATTTCAACAATTGCTATAAAATATGAAAATATTATGTTATTTAATTATGATTTAAATTATAATATATTATATCAATTTAATAAAATAATGTTTAAAAATCTTTTAAAAACAAAAAAATTCAATTAAAGGTCGTTTATTAGGTGGAAATTGGAATAATAAAAAATTTTTATTTCTATTTTAGGTTTTATTTTTCTATGAAGCCTCTTAATTTAAATAATGCTTTAAAATATCAAAAAAGAATTATTTTAATAAATATACTAAAAAAGGGTTTTACAAAAAAAAAAAATAAATTCTACACGATTAATTAATTGTTATAAATTAAAACATTTAAATTTTCAAATTAATAATTTAAATCTTTTAAAAAACAAAAAAGAATTTTCAAGATTAGCATATATTCAAACTGTTATTCAAAAACAAAAAATTAATAATAATATTTTAAAAAAATAAAAAAAGTGTTCTTTCAAGAAAAATATATGTTGAAGAAATAAAATATTTAATTTTAATTATGCCACAATTCGATCAATTTTCTTTTTTAATCAAGTTTCATGGTTTTTTTTTTTTTTTAATTTTTATTTTTTATTACTTATTTTTTTACCTAAAATATGTTATAATTTAAAATTTAGAAAAAAAAATACTTTTTGATAATAAAAAAAAATCAAATTAATTTTGAAAAAAATAATATTATTTTTTTAATAATTCTTATAAAACTTTTTGTTCTAATTTTGAATTATTTTTTAATAAAAATTATCAATTTATAAAAAAATCAAGAAATTAAAATACAAGAAACTCCTATTTTTAACACTTTATTAAAACAAAAAATAAATATTTTTAAATCAAAAATTTTTATTATTTAAAAAATATTTATAATAATTAATTAAAAATTTTTTAATTAATTTTTTAAATAAGTGTATAGCTCAGTTGGTAGAGCACCGGACTTTTAATCCGATGGTCTTGGGTTCAAGCCCCAATACACTTATTCGGGGATATATTTCAACTGGTAGAAAATATGTTTTGCAAATATAAGGTTATCGGTTCGAGTCCGATTATCTCCACATTTTAATTATTATATATAAATAATTTTATGCAAAAAAAATTAAAAAAATATTAAACAACGTTATTTATTTAAAAATTTTGAAAAAATAGATTAACTTTAAAAATTCTTTCAAAAACTTAAATATTAAAAAGACTTTAGATGGAAATTACAACAAAAATGGTTTTTTCCATCAAAATTCTTCAATTACTAGAATTAAAAATTTATGTATTTTAACTGGACGTTCAAAAGTATTTATCGTTTATTTAAAATTTCTAGAATTAAATTACGTAAATTAACCTCAAAAGGTGCTTTACCTGGTGTTTCAAAATATAGTTGGTAATTTAATTATGATTATAACAGATACTCTTTCCAATTTATTTTCAAAAATAAAAAACGGTTATTTAGCAAAAAGATCAAAAATAGTACAACAAAAATCAAAACAAAGTATAAATGTTTTAAATATACTAGTTAAAGAAGGTTTTATAAAAAGTTATAAAATAAATTCTAAAAATCAATTAGATATTTATTTAAAATATAGAAAAAATAAAGCAGTTATTACAGAAATAAATCGTTTATCAAAACCTGGAAAACGTTTATATATAACTAATAAAGATTTATATAAAAAAAACAGGATTTTATATTATTTCAACTTCAATAGGTATTTTAACAGATTTACAGGCAAAAAAATTAAATGTTGGTGGGGAGTTAATTTGTAAAATTTTTAAAAAATATGATTAATATAAAAAAAAAAATATTAAATTAAAAAACAAAAATTTTTAAAAAGTTCTGTAGGAAATATTCAACTTTTTTTATAGATAAAACATTTATTTTTCCTTCAGAAATAAAACTTTCTCAAAAAATAAAATTATTTATTTTAAAACTTCTTTAGGCCAACTAAATTTAAATTTTACTAATAATATTTATTTTTTTTTAAAAAATAAATTATTATTAAATATTAATATATTAAAAAACAAAAAAGTGTTTTAAATTTATATAATAAATTAATAAAAATAAAAATAAAAGGTGTTTTACAAGGTTTTAAAATAAATTTACTTTTAAAAGGTATAGGTTTTAAAGCTTTTATTGAAAATAATGATTTAATTTTAAAATTAGGATTTAGTCATAATATTATTATAACAATCCCTTCAAATATTAAAATTATAAATCATACAAATTTATTAATTTTAAGTAGTATAGATTATATTTTTTAAGTCAATTTGTACATTTTATTAAAAGTCATAAAAACCTGAACCTTATAAAGGGAAAGGTTTATTATTAAAAATGAAAAGATTTTAAAAAAGAGGGTAAAAAAGTAAAAAATAATTAAATATGATACAGAAAAAAAAAAAATAATAATAATGTTTTATTAAATTTATTATTTAAATCTAAAAATATGTATGGTGAGTCAATAACTTATACAAATAAAGAAATTTTACCTTTTATATATGGTAGTAGACATGATTATATTATAATTAACTTAAAAATATATCGTTTTTTTAAAACGTGTTTTTAAATTAATTAAATATATGTTACAAAAAAATGAAAAATTTTAATAATAGGAAATGCAGACGAAATTAAATTTTTATTAACAACTTCTTTTGTAAAAAAATCCTAATATTATTTTTTTTACAAAAGAATGGGTAAATGGTTTAATTACTAATAAAATTATGGATACAACTTTAAATAAAATAATTAACTATTTATTTAAAGAAAATGAAATAAAATTAATTTTAATTATTAAAAGTTCAATTAAAGATACTTTTTAAATCAAGAATTATCGACTTTAAAAATTCCGACCATCTCTTTAGTAAATACAAGTCAAACACTTAAAACAATAAATTATCCTATTGTTACGAATTCACGAAATATTCAATCTATCTATTCTTTAATGTATTTATTACGTAAAATTTTTTAATAATTAATATGAATAAATTAAAACCAAGAAATAAAATATGTTTTCAAAATAATAGAAACATACATAAAAATTTAAACTTATTAAAATTAAAATCAAAAAAATGGAATTTATTTAAAAAAATTAAGATATCGAAAAGAAATAAAACCTGAAAAACGTAAAAAATTTTTCAAAAACGTTTATTTGAAAAACAACAATTTCGTAACTTTTATGGTTGTATACATGAGTATCAATTAAAAAATTTATTTCAAAAATTATCTCAAAAAATAATAAAATAAATATATTTAAAAATTTTGTTATTTTATTAGAAAGTCGTTTAGATATAAATCTTGTAAGATTAAAATTAGTAAAAACAATTTTTCAAGCTAAACAGTTAATTAATCATAGAAAAATAAAAATAAATAATAAAATTATTAATAAACCTAATTTTATTTTACAGAAAGGGGATATTATACATATTATTAAATAAATATGCAAAATCGTAAAAAAATTTTAATAAAAATAAAAATTTAATAACCAACATTTTAATAAAAATAAAAATTTAATAACCAACATTTTAATAAAAATAAAAATAAATATCCTTATTCATATAGAAATAAAAATAGTATTTATTATATTTTAGGTGAAAAAACCATTAAAACCTTTAACCACAACATATTTACATCGAAATAAAAAAATTAAAACAGGAATTTTTTTAAAGAACCTACTTTTAAAACAATTTTATATCCTTTTTATTTAAATTTAAATTTAGTTAATGAATATTTAAAAAAAATAAAAATTTAAACCATTTAAATGGTTTAAGTACTAATAAAAAATAATAAAAGCATTAAGTGGATGCCTTGGCATTAATTTTATTTTTAGGACGTAAAAGATGCGAAAAGCTATATTAAATTATATTTTATTTTGAAATATAGATTTCCTAAAGAAAACTTTTTCTTTGTGAAAATTTTAAAAACAGTGAATTGAAATATCTAAGTAACTGTTAAAAAATCAAACGAGATTCCGTGAGTAATGACGAATGAAAATGGAAATTAGGTTTATAAAAATAAAATCAATTATTTGAAAAATTTTGAAAAATTTACTTAAAAGGTGAAAGTCCTGTAGAATATTAATTATTTTTATAATAGTAAAAAGAGGTATGTGTAATCTTTTTTGAATATTGGGGAACCACCCTCAAAACCTATTAAAAATTAATGATCGATAGTGAACAAGTACTGTAAAGGAAAGGTGAAAAAGAACTTTTGAGTTTGAAATAATTCTGAAACTTAATGTTAACAATCAATTGGAACTTTTTAAAAAGTAACAGTGTACCTTTTGCATAATGGGCCAGCAAGTTTATTTTTATAGCAAGCTTAATTTAATAAAGTAGGCGTAGATAAATCAAGTTTTAAAAAGCTTTTTAGTTATATAAATAAGACCCGAAACTGAGTGATCTAACCATGAACAGATTGAAAAATAGGTAAAACTATTTGGAGGATCGAACTCACATATGTGGCAAAATATGGAGATGATTTGTGGTTAGGAGTGAAAGGCTAATCAAACTCAGAGATAGCTGGTTTTCCGCGAAATCTATTGAAGTAGAGCATTTAAAATCTTTTTGGGGTAGAGCACTCATTGAGCTAGGGGTGTAAAAACTTACTGAATTCTTGGAAACTCCGAATACAAAAAAACGTTATTTAAATAGACAGACATTAGGCGCTAAGGTCTTTTGTCAAGAGGGAAACAGCCCAGATTGATCGCTAAGGTCTCTAAATAATATTCTAAGTGAAAAGGAAGTGAAAAATAATTACAACCAGTAGGTAGGCTTGGAAGCAGCCATCCTTTAAAGAAAGCGTAATAGCTCATTGGTCTAGTTTTTTGCGCCTAAAATGTATCGAGACTTAAGAAATTTACCGAAGCGGCAAGTTTTATTTTTAAATAAAACGGTAGCGGAACATTCTGTATGTTAATAAAGATATATTGTGAAATATATTGAAGATATCAGAAAAGAAAATGCTGGCATTAGTAACAAAAAATAACGCATATGAATCGTTATCACCGTAAATCCAAGGGTTTCTATGTTAAGATGTATTGCATAGAGTGAAACGGCCCCTAAGAAAGATTTGACGAAAGCAAATTTTGATGGGATAATTTTTAAATTAAATTTTTAAAAAAGTGACAAAAATTTTTTAATTTTTCAGGAAATAACTTTTTAATAAAAAACCGTACCCTAAACCGACACAGGTGGATAGGTCGAGTAGACTAAGGTGAATGAGAGAACTATATTGAAGGAACTCGGCAAAATGACTTTGTAACTTCGGGATAAAAAGTACCTAATTAATTTATTTTAATATTGATAAAATAGTGAGATTTTTCAGTAATGCATTTTCTAAACTAGAAATCTATTTAAAATTTTAATTAATTAGGTGTCACAAAATAGGGGTTGCGACTGTTTAATAAAAACTTAGGACTCTGCTAAATGGTAACATGATGTATAGGGTCTGACACCTGCCCGGTGCTGGAAGATTAAAAGGAGATGTTTGCGCATTAAATGGAAGTCCCAGTAAACGGCGGCCGTAACTCTGACGGTCCTAAGGTAGCGAAATTCCTTGTCGGGTAAGTTCCGACCTGCATGAATGGTGTAACGACATCCCCGCTGTCTCCAATATAGACTCAGTGAATTTGAATTATCCGTGAAGATGCGGATTCTCTATAGTTAGACGGAAAGACCCCGTGAACCTTTACTACATCTTTATATTGTTATTTTATCTAATATGTGTAGTATAAGTGGTAATTGTTTAGACCTTTACGCTAGTAAATTGTTTAGATATTCTTGAAATACCACTCTTATTAAAATAAATAACTAATATTTTTAAAATAGACAGTGTATGGTTGGTAGTTTGACTGGGGCGGTCACCTCCTAAAGAGTAACGGAGGTGTACAAAGGTAAGCTCAAATTGGATAGTAGTATCAATTGTAGAGCGTAATGGTAAAAGCTTGCTTGACTGTAAGATAGACATATCAAACAGGGACGAAAGTCGGTCATAGTGATCCGATAATTCTTTGTGGAAAGATTATCGCTCAACGGATAAAAGGTACTCCGGGGATAACAGGCTGATGACTCCTAAGAGCTCCTATCGACGGAGTCGTTTGGCACCTCGATGTCGACTCATCACATCCTGGAGCTGAAGAAGGTTCCAAGGGTTCGGCTGTTCGCCGATTAAAGTGGTACGTGAGTTGGGTTTAGAACGTCGTGAGACAGTTTGGTTCCTATCTTCTATAGATATTTTGAAAAATGAAAGAATCTAACTCTAGTACGAGAGGACCGAGAAGGGTAAATCTCTGGTGTATCGGTTGTTTAAAATTTTACATTTTGTAATTAATAAGGCATCGCCGAGTAGCTAAATTTATTTTGGATAATTACTGAAAGCATCTAAGTAAGAAACCATTCTTAAAAATTTTTCATATAAAAACTGTAAAAGACGATTACATTAATAGGTTTTAAGTGTAAGTATTGTAAAATATTTAGCTTAAAAATACTAAACGTTTTAAAAATTTAAATATAACTATTTCTTTGTAGCTCAACGGTAGAGCGAATGGCTGTTAACCATTAGGTTGTAGGTTCAAATCCTATCAAAGAAGTTTTATATTTTGGTCGAATAGCCAAGTCAGGTTTAAGGCAGTAGTTTGCTAAACTATCAGTTAATTTATTAACTCGTGGGTTCAAATCCCACTTCGACTTATTTTATTAATAAGATGATGTAGTTTAATGGTAGAGCGTGGGAATCATAATCCTAATGTTGTAGGTTCAAATCCTACCATCATTATTATATTCATTTAAAACGGAAGGTAGCATAGTCTGGCTAATGCATCTGTTTTGGGAACAGGGGATCAAAGGTTCAAATCCTTTTCTTCCGAAAATCCTTCATAAGATGAGATAGAGTAATAGGTCAACTTATCAGGCTCATAATCTGAAGATGTAGGTTCAAGTCCTACTCTCATCATTTTTAAATAATAATTTATGATTCAAATTCAAACTAAATTAAAAATTAACGATAATAGTGGTATTAAAATAGGACAATGTATAAAAATTTATAAAAGAAAGGTTGGAAAAATAGGTGATACTATTTTAATTTCAGCAAAAAAATTACGTTTAAATAAAAAAAAAAATTAAAATAGTTAAGGGTGATTTATTTAAAGCTTTAATTATCCATACAACTTATCAAAAACAAAGTACAATTGGTAATATGATAAAATTTGATAAAAATTGTATAATTATATTAAATAATCAAAATAAACCATTAGGTACACGTATATTTGGTCCAATTACTTCCGAATTTCGAAAACAAAAGAATTTTAAAATATTATCTTTAGCTTCAAATATTTTATAACAATTTATGGAAAAAATTTACAAAATCATTATAAAAATGTCACTATTTACGATCTTATAACAAAATTAACTTTCAAAAATATATTTGAAATACCTAAAATAACAAAAATTTGCTTAAATATAGGTTTTAAAGATGCAAATATTGAAAAAAGAAATTAATAAATATTATTTTATTATTAAAATTAATAACAAATCAAAAACCTATAGTTACTAAATCAAAAAAATAATATATTTTTGAAAATAAAAAAATTCAATTATTGGTTGTAAAATAACTTTAAGAAAAAAATATTTTTAATTTTTTAGATAAAATTTTAATTTTTATTTTACCACATTTATCTAAAATAAAATTAAATATAAAAAATAAAAACATTTTAAATTTTCAAATTCAAAATCTTTTATATTTTTGAATTAAAAACAGAATTTTTAAAATTCAGAAATATACCACCTATTGACGTCTCTATTCATACAAATATAAAAAATAATAATGAATTATTTTTATTATTAAATTCACTTTTATAATAAAAAATAATCCTTTTTTAGCAAAAATAGCTCAATGGTAGAGTATAACCTTGCCAAGGTTAATGTTGAGGGTTCGAGTCCCTTTTTTGCTTTAATTATTTTTTTGATAAATGGACCCAAAGGCAGTATTTGGTATTTCCATTTAGTACATAAATAGGGGATAATATTAGAATTGACATTTATCTACAGTGATTATAGATTAATTGGTAAATCCTTTATCTTCCAAGTAAATATTGTGGGTTCGAGTCCCACTAATCACATAAAAAAAAGGAGAAATGGCTGAGTGGTTAAAAGCGGCAGACTGTAAATTTGTTGAAGTAATTTCTACGTAGGTTCAAATCCTACTTTCTCCAAAAATAATATATGATTTTAATTATTATAATAATACTAAATTACTTATATTTTTATATAAAAATTTATAAATCAACAAAAGTTGGTTTGTAATATACGCATGTATATGTATACTCTTCAATGTTTTTTATAGAAAAAACCAACAAAACCTTAAAATAACAAAAATATTAGTTGGAATACTAATAAGTGTCGCATATAATCTTAACTATACCGCACTATGTATGAACAGAGATAATTCTAGGAATAGTACATCTTCATTATTTTTTAGTAGTAGCTCTAATCTATCTAGTTAAGACGATAACCTAGGTATACGAGAAGAAAAAGTTAATTTAATTACAAGTATAAATAAAAATATCAGATCAAGTACTCTTCAAGAAGATTCTGGGAAGAAATTACAATTTTATAATCGTACTAAAATTTTAATAACTAATTATGTTAATGGGATGGAATCGGAACCCGAAACTTTATCATTTAAAGAACATAATGCTTTTAATAATATACTTATGTATAGACCTACTTCAGACAAAAATAACAGATTATTATATATCTTAAATGGATTTAAAATTCATGAGTTTAAAAACTTATAAAAATTTAGTTAACCTTTCACATTGTTTTGATTTAAATGTCACACAGACTTCATAATAGAGGTGGGAATTCTAGACCGGGAAGTTTTTATGAGGATATAGCTTTAGAGCAGTCCGATCGTTATGAAGAAATGGATATATAGGTAACAATATTAGATAATCCCTTTAATTTGACTAGATTAGATAATATGGATGATTAAATTATAAAAATATTATTTTTATAGCCTTTAAGACAATATAAAACAAAATTAATATAAGAATGTAAAATATTATAAATTTTATGTTATTTTAAAAATTTATATTAAATATTTAATATAAAATCTAAATAGAGTTTGATCCTGGCTCAGAATAAATGCTATCGGTATGCTTAACACATGCAAGTTGAATGTTTTAAAAACATAGCGAACGGGTGAGTAACACGTGAATTATCTACCTTTTAATTCAGAATAATTATTTTATAAAAATACTGAATAAATAAATTAAAGTTTTTAACGTTAAAAGATGAGTTTGCGTAAGATTATGGTAGTTGGTAGTTTAAAAGACTACCAAGCCTATTATCTTTAGCTGGTTTGAAAGAATGATCAGCCACATTGGGACTGAGACACGGCCCAAACTTTTTAAAGGCAGCAGTGGGGAATTTTGGACAATGAGCGGAAGCTTGATCCAGCAATACCGAGTGAGTGATGACGGCTAATTAGGTTGTAAAGCTCTTTCATTAAGGAGGAAAATGACAGTACTTAAAAAGAAGTTCCGGCTAATACCCGTGCCAGCAGCCGCGGTAATACGGGAGGAGCGAGCATTATTCGGAATGATTAGGCGTAAAGGGTTTGTAGGTGGTTTTTAAGTTGAAAGAAACAAATTAAAGCTCAACTTTATACATTTTTCAAAACTGATAAACTAGAGTATAAATAGAGGATAATGGAATTTCTATTGGAGTGATAAAATACGTTGATAATAGAAGGAAGACCTAAGGCGAAGGCAATTATCTGGGTATATACTGACACTGAGAAACGAAAGCTTGGGTAGCGAACGGGATTAGATACCCCGGTAGTCCATGCTTTAAACGATGAGTGCTAATATTTAGAATTTTTAGATATAACAGCTAACGCGTTAAGCACTCCGCCTGAAAAGTATAATCGCAAGATTGAAATTCAAAGGAATTGACGGGAGTCTACACAAGCGGTGGAGCATGTGGTTTAATTCGATAATACGCGCAGAACCTTACCAACTCTTGCTAATTTTTATATAAAAATTTATATAAAAACAGGCGTTGCATGGCTGTCGTCAGCTCGTGTTGTGAAATGTTTGGTTAAATCCTTTAACGAGCGCAACCCCTATCGTTAGTTACTAATTTATTAAAAAAATAAAAGTACTCTAATGAAAAAATTAATGACAGGTTAATGGAAGGTGGGGATGACGTCAAGTCTTCATGGCCCTTATGAGTTGGGCTACACACGTGCTACAATGATAATTACAATCAGAGGCAATAATATTAAAAGTTGGAGCAAATCTTTAAAAATTATCTTAGTTCGGATTAAGGGCTGAAACTCGCCCTTATGAAGTTGGAATCGCTAGTAATCGCAGAACAGCATGCTGCGGTGAATATGTTACTGGACTTTGTACACACCGCCCGTCACATCAGGGAAGTTGATTATTTTTAAAATAATTATTAACTGTTTAGTATAATTAATTAATTATTTAATTATAATAATTTTTAATTTATATTAAATAAATTAAAATTACTAAAAAGTGATTAGTAACTTTGATGAAGTCGTAACAAGGTAGTCGTAGGGGAACCTGTGTCTGGAAGAGATCTTTAAACATTCTTAAATTAAGTTTAAAAATTTTAGGAAAATAGTTTAATTGGTAAAATCATAGTCTCCAAAATTATTGTTATGGGTTCAAGTCCCATTTTTCCTGTTTTTTTTTTTTATAAAATATTATAAATCATAAAAATTTTATAAAATCTGAAATTAATTAAATTCAAGTTATAAAAATAAAATTTTATTTAAAATACTTTTTAACAAAAGGGAATTTAGATTTAGATTTATAATATTTTATAAAAAAAAAAATCAATAATATATGAAATTATTTATTAAATTAGTTTTAATTATTATTTTAATTTCTTTTTCGTATCTATCGGCATTCTTTACAAACATAATTTATTATTTCAATTAAATCCTGAAATTTTAATTTTATTATTAAAGAATCACATTAACATATTTCATCTTCATTACAATTGTAATGAATTTTGTTCTGGATATATATCTTCAGGCGATTTTGAGATGTTATTAGCCGAATTACGCGGGAATTTGATTAAATAAATTTTTAATAATTTTAAAATATCTAACATAAAAATAGAATAAAAATATATAAAGTTAAAAATATATCAAATATAAAAAAGGAATAGATTTCCACTTCTTATTAAATATAATTTTAATAATACTTAAAAATATATAATATAGGGGAGGAATATGTCACTTTTTTTAATAATTTTAAATATAATTTTAATATGATTTTAATTTCACGGTTTTAGTATAAATTTATTTTAATGTTTTTTAATTTTATTATTTTAAATAAAAAAATAATTCACTTCTTATTAAATAATATATTTTATTTTTTTAATATGTTTTCTAAAAAATAATTTTTTATAATTAAATTTTTAAATATAAAATTATTTTTCAAAAATTTATATTATTTAAGAAAAATAATTAAATATTTATTTTGAATTTTAAAATTCAAAAAGGCTTAATTTTGTATATATTAAAAAATAAGTAAATAATAAATTTAAACAATATTATGACAATAATAAATTATATAAATAATCAATTCACTTTTTAGATATGGCAGAACCTTGGCAACTAGGTTTTCAAGATCCAGCAACTCCAGTTATGGAAGGTATTATTAACTTTCATCATGATTTAATGTTTTTTTAATTATGATTACTGTTTTTGTTTGTTGGATGTTATTTAGAGTTATTACTCTTTTTGATGAAAAAAATAAGATTCCATCAACTGTAGTACACGGGGCTACTATTGAAATTATTTGGACATCTATTCCAGCTTTAATTTTATTAATTGTAGCAGTTCCATCTTTTGCTTTATTATATTCAATGGATGAAGTAATTGATCCTATTATTACTTTAAAAGTAATTGGAAGTCAATGGTACTGGAGTTATGAATATTCAGATAATTTAGAATTTTCGGATGAACCTTTAATTTTTGATAGTTACATGATACAAGAAGATGATTTAGCAATAGGACAATTTAGGGTTTTAGAAGTAGATAATCGTGTAGTAGTACCTACAAATAGTCATATTAGAGTATTAATTACGGCATCAGATGTTTTACATTCTTGGGCTATACCATCATTAGGTATAAAATTGGATGCATGTCCTGGACGTTTAAATCAAACATCTATGTTTATTAAAAGAGAGGGTGTTTTTATGGACAATGTAGCGAAATTTGTGGAGTAAATCATGGATTTATGCCGATTGTTGTAGAAGCTGTTTCATTAGAAGATTATTTAACTTGGTTAAAAAATAAAATAAATTTTGATTTTAATATATAATAATTTTATGATATTTAAAATAATTGGTATAATTTTTTAATATTATTATTATTTACTGATATTAAAAAAATAATAAATAAAATTAAACAATTCTTTAATAAATAAAAAATAAACTATTATCTAGTATAATATAAATTAAAAAAACCAACGCTTTTTTAATTAAAAAAATATATAATTTTGCATTTAAATTAAAATTTAAAAATATTCAAAAATGAATTTTCAAAGTATAAATAAATGGTCAACAAGATGGCTTTTTCAACAAATCATAAAGATATTGGAACTTTATATTTAATTTTTAGTGCTTTTGCTGGTATTGTTGGTACAACTTTATCTCTTTTAATTCGAATGGAATTAGCACAACCAGGTAATCAAATTTTTATGGGTAATCATCAATTATATAATGTTGTTGTTACTGCCCATGCTTTTATTATGGTTTTTTTTTAGTTATGCCTGCTTTAATTGGTGGGTTTGGTAACTGGTTCGTTCCTTTAATGATAGGGGCTCCAGATATGGCTTTTCCACGTATGAATAATATTAGTTTTTGGTTATTACCTCCCGCTTTATTATTATTAGTATCATCAGCTATTGTGGAATCTGGAGCAGGTACTGGTTGGACAGTTTATCCACCTTTATCAAGTGTACAAGCACATTCAGGACCTTCAGTAGATTTAGCTATTTTTAGTTTACATTTAACAGGTATTTCTTCTTTATTAGGTGCAATTAATTTTATTTCAACTATTTATAATATGAGAGCTCCGGGTTTAAGTTTTCATAGATTACCTTTATTTGTTTGGTCTGTATTAATTACAGCTTTTCTTTTATTATTAACCTTACCTGTTTTAGCAGGTGCAATTACTATGTTATTAACAGATAGAAATTTAAATACTTCTTTTTATGACCCCTCTGGAGGTGGTGATCCCGTATTATATCAACATTTATTTTGGTTTTTGGTCACCCAGAAGTTTATATTTTAATTTTACCAGCATTTGGTATTATTAGTCAAGTTTCTGCAGCTTTTGCTAAAAAAATGTATTTGGTTACTTAGGTATGGTTTATGCTATGTTATCTATAGGTCTATTAGGTTCTATTGTATGGGCACACCATATGTTTACTGTAGGTTTAGATGTAGATACTCGAGCTTATTTTTCTGCAGCTACTATGATTATAGCGGTACCTACCGGTATTAAAATTTTTAGTTGGTTAGCTACTTTATGGGGCGGTTCATTAAAATTTGAAACACCTTTATTATTTACTTTAGGTTTTATTTTATTATTTGTTATGGGTGGTGTAACTGGTGTGGTTATGTCTAATTCGGGTTTAGATATTGCATTACACGATACTTATTATATTGTAGGACATTTCCATTATGTATTATCTATGGGTGCTGTTTTTGGTATTTTTACAGGATTTTATTTTTGGATTGGAAAAATATCTGGACGTAGATATCCTGAGATTTTAGGCCAAATTCATTTTTGGTTATTCTTTATTGGAGTAAATGTAACTTTTTTTCCTATGCATTTTTAGGTTTAGCAGGTATGCCTAGAAGAATTCCGGATTTTCCTGATGCTATGAGTGGTTGGAATGCTGTAAGTAGTTTTGGTTCTTATATTTCTTTTTTTCAGCTCTTTTTTTTTTATATCGTATATGTAACTTTAGTTCACGGTAAAAAAAAAAAAATTAATTTTATTATTATTTTTATAATGATAATAAAATTAATTATTAATAATATAAATTTAATTTATAGTGGTCTTTTTTTTTTTTAATAAAAATATAGCCTTTTAGTGAAAATAAATTCAAATTTTATTTAATTTTTATCATATAAATGATTACTATATATATTAATAATATAAAATTAAATGTTAATAAAAATTTAACAGTATTACAAGCATGTAATAACTTTAAAATAGAAATTCCTAAATTTTGTTTTCAAGAAAATTTACAAATTGCAGGTAATTGTAGAATGTGTTTAGTTGAAATTGAAAATTCACCTAAACCTGTAGCTTCATGCGCAATGCCTTTAATGCCCAATATGCGTATTTTTACTGATACACCTTTAGTACAAAAAGCACGTGAAAGTGTTTTAGAATTTCTATTAATAAATCATCCATTAGATTGTCCTATATGTGATCAGGCATCTGAATGTGATTTACAGGATCAAACCATGATTTTTGGTTCTGATCGTAGTCGATTTTTTAAAAAACGTGGAGTAGAAGATAAATATTGTGGTCCTTTTATTAAAACAATTATGACTCGATGTATTCACTGTACACGTTGTGTACGTTTTGCAAATGAAATTTGCGGTATTGATGATTTAGGTACGACAGGTCGTGGTAATAAAACAGAAATTAATTTTTATTACCCTAAAATATTTAATTCTGAATTTTCAGGTAATTTAATTGATTTATGTCCTGTAGGTGCTTTAACTTCAAAACCTTATACATTTAGAGCACGTTCTTGGGAATTAAAAAAAAGAGGGTATTGATATTTTAGATAGTATCGGTTCAAATATTAAAATTGATATTTTTAATAATGAAATTGTACGTATTTTACCTAAAACTAATTTTAATATAAATAAAGAATGGATTTCAAATAAAACTCGATATTTTTTGATAGTTTAAAATATCAAAGATTAAAATATCCTTTATTAAAAGATAATGAAAATAATTTTAAAAAATTTCTTGGGTAGAAGCTTTAAATATTATTAATCAGAAAATTATAACTATAGATAGTATTAATATTAAAAGTATTATAGGGAATTTAACTGATTTAGAATCTATTTTTTATTAAAAAAATTTAAATAAATTAGGAATTCATAATATTATTTATGAACGGTTTTTAAAAAATCAAAATAAACAAATAAATTCTGATTTAACTTCAAATTTTTTATTTAGTAATACTTTAAAATCTATTGAAGAATCTGATCTTTGTTTAATAATTGGAAGTGATATTCGTAAAGAAGGTTCTATTTTAAATATTCATTTAATTAATCGTTTAAAAAAGGGAATTTTAAAATAGCGTTTATAGGTAATAAAACTGATTTTATTTACCCTGTTAAACATCTAGGTTTAACTTTTAAGACTTTAATTAACATAATATTAGGAAAACATTATTTTTGTAAAGATTTAAAAAAATCAAAAAAACCTTTAATTATTATAGGTGAAAATATTTTAAATCAAAAAAATGGTTTTTTTTTAGAAAAATTAAAAAAATTAACTTTTTAAATAAAAATATTAATTTTTTTACATCACAAACATCTTTAATTAATTTTTCGAAATTACTTTTTCAAAATCAAAAATTTATTTAATAATTCACAATTATATTATTTATTTAATACAAATTTACAAAATAAGTTAAAAATAAAAAAATAGTTTTATTATTTATCAAGGTCATCATTTTACACAAGATGCGCAAAAATCTAATTTAATTTTACCGGGATTATCTTTTTAGAAAAAAATGGTATGTATCTTAATTTAGAAGGTTTTATTCAAAAAATGAAAATATTTTAAATTTAAATACAGAACAACGTAAAGATTCTATTATTTATCGAAATATTTATAAATTTTTATTAAATAAAAACCAATTAAAAAAGATTCATTTTTAAAATTAAAGATATTTTACCTTATTTATATAAAAAAAAATAAAAATTATTAATAATTTTAGTTTTAATAAAAAATATTTAAAAATTAATATAAATTTTTAGATTTATTAATTAAAAATAATTATTATACAAATATATTAGAACAATATTCAAAAATATTAATTAATTCTAATAAAATTATTAAAAATAACTCAAAACCATTATGATATACACAATTTTAAAATTTTTAATTTTAGTATTACCTTTATTAATTGCTGTGGCATATTTTACGTTAGTTGAACGTAAGGTATTAGCTTCTATTCAAAGAAGAAGAGGACCTAATGTTGTAGGTACTTTTGGATTATTACAACCATTAGCTGATGGTCTTAAATTATTTGTAAAAGAAACTGTGTTACCAAGTAATGCAGATGTCGTTTTATTTATATTTGCACCTATATTAGCTTTTTTAAGTTTATTAAGTTGGACTGTAATACCTTTAGGATTCGGTATGTTTTTACTGAATTAAATATAGGTATTTTATATTTATTAGCAATATCATCATTAGGGGTTTATGGTATTATTATTGGAGGTTGGTCTAGTAATTCTAAATATTCTTTTTAGGTGCATTAAGATCTACAGCTCAAATGATTTCTTATGAATTAACTATTGGATTTTCAATTCTTTCTGTAATTGTTTGTGCTAAGTCGTTAAATTTGATTTCGATAGTATTAGCACAAAAAACAGTATGGTATTGTTTTCCTCTTTTTCCTATTTTGTTAATTTTTTTATTTCATGTTTAGCTGAAACTAATAGACATCCCTTCGATTTACCTGAAGCTGAAGCTGAATTAGTTTCTGGTTATAATGTTGAATACTCTGCTATGGGTTTTGCATTATTTTTTAGGTGAATATGCTAATATGTTATTAATGAGTAGTTTAACAACTATTTTATTTTTAGGTGGTTGGTTAGCCCCTTTTCCCTTTAGTATTAAATTTATTAATTTTTTACCAGGATCTTTTTGGTTTAGTATTAAAGTTTGTTTTTTTGTTGTTTTATTTGTAGTTGCTAGAGCTGTTCTACCTAGATATCGCTATGACCAATTAATGCGTTTAGGTTGGAAAGTTTTTTACCTTTTACCTTAAGTTGGTTTTTATATACTGCAAGTATTTTAATAAGTTTTAATTGGTTAATTTAATTATGAGTATATTAAATCATTTTATTTTTACTTTTTTTATTTTGTCTAGGATTATTCGGTATAATTTTAAATAGACAAAATATTATAATTATTTTAATGTCTATTGAATTATTATTATTATCAATCAATTTAAATTTCATTTATTTTTCAGTTTGCATTGACGATATAATAGGTCAAGTTTTTCATTATTAATTTTAACTGTAGCAGCAGCTGAATCTGCTATAGGTTTAGCTATTATGATAGTTTTTTTAAACTATACGGAGATATTTCTATTTATAAAATTAATTTATTATCATTATAGTTATGATAATAAATTAATAAAAAATAAATATTTAAACTATATTAAAACTTAAATTTAAAATAATAATTACAATTTTAAAATTTTCCATAGATAAATGTACCATATAATAAGTTATAAATAGTGATAATTCTTATTAGTATATATTCTCATAGTTTAAGTAATCATTAATATCAAAGATATTTTGACTTATCTGAACTTTTTAAAGTTGTTCTAAATAAGGACCCTTACTTTCAGTTAATTTTAGTAAATTAAGTCAAAGATTTTTGTTATTAATATGAATGTATATACTATTTTATATGATCTCATAGATAATTAATATATTATTTTTTATATTTTATTTAATAAGATCTTTATTTAAAAATTATAAACTTAAATACCTGAACTGCTAAATATAGTTGACTTGAAAAACCTTCTCCCTAATTTACTCTACTAACTTATCAAAATTTTATTTTATATTTTTTAAATTATTGATTTTATCAAATTTTAGTCTCTTAAATATTTTATTTAATTAAAAGGTGGACTATATTTTACTTTTTTAATAAATTTATTTTAAATGTTCTTAAAAAAATCACTTAAAATTTTAATAATTTTACACATAATTTGATCAAATTCTTCCCTATTTTGAACACGTATGTTATCTGTAAGGAAGAATTTATGAATTTCTTTTAATACATATAAGATTGTACCTTTATTTGAAGGGTTATCTAAAACTCTCTGTACATTTAAGTATATATCTCTAAATAAATCCGAATTAACAATTTCAACTAGTTTATCCAATAATATTTGTAAGTCATTTATATTGGGATTAGTGTTTGAATCATTTGAGTTATTAAAAAGATAATTACACAAATTAATGCGATCATAGCTGCAATTTTATAGTACGCTATAGTTTGTTTTTGTGATGATGTTACATTATTTTTATTTTCTGATAAATCTTCTTGATCAGATTCGTCTATTTCAAAATCAAAAAAAAAAAAAACTAATAGTTTTTAAAAAATTTTATAAAGAATTCCACAATTTTTATTTAATAATTATAGTTTTATTAAAACTAATTACAACCTCTTGGACTCGAACCAAGATTTTAAAGCTTAGAAGGCTAATACTCTACCAATTAAGTTAAGGTTGTTTTAGTTTTATGTTTTTAAACAAATTTGTTTGAATGTACATTAAAAATAGCTTTTAATGAATTTCTTGAAAGTTGTTTATATATGTTTTGTTTAATATTATTTTTTTTTCTTTTTAGTTAAAGTTACTGCACCTATTAAAGCAATTAATAATATAATACCAGCAGCTAAAAAAAAAAAAGAATAATAACTGTATAAGATTTGACCGATTGTTTCAATATTTGTAATTGTATCTAATTGATTAATAAAATTTTTTAAAAAGGTTTTACATCAACAAATATTTCAAAAGTACCTTTCATACTATCTTTAAAAAAATAAAGTATTAACTTCTTGATTAAAAAAGAATTATTTATTAAATGATAATACGATGTGAAGACTTTACTAAACATTATAAATGTTTCTAGAAAAAAATAAAACTTATTAAAAAATAATTGGTAAATAACCGAAATTATTATTAATTTTATTTTTATCTATCAATACATTAACATCTAACATCATAATTACAAATAAAAATAAAACAGTAATTGCTCCTACATAAATAATAATTAACATTATAGATAAAAACTCAACTTCAGAAATTAATAATAATCCTGTTGAATTTGTAAAAACTAATATTAAAAAAATGCAGAATATATTGTATTTGTAGAATATATTACAAAAATAGCTGAAGTTAAAGCTATTGTTGAAAAAGTATAAAAGAAAATTGTTTCAAAATTCATAATTAATATAAATGATATATTTTTATAATTATATCTTAAAAGATATATATATTTTATTATTTTTATTTAATTAATAAAAAATAAATAAAAATAATAATATAGTAATTACATTAAAATAGTAAATAATAGAAAAAAATATTATATTTATTAAAAAATTGTACTAACTAACATTAATAAAGAATAATGATAAATATAACCAGTTTGTAATAAAATAATACGTTGACTTAAAAAGAAAAAATAGTAGTTAAGCCGTAAGGACCACACATTTCAATTAAACCTTTATCAATCATTTTATATGTTACATTATAACCAATTTTTAAAATATATTGATTAATAAATTCATAATAAATTTTATCAAAATACCATTTTCTATTTAAAAATTATAAAAATAAAGACCATATTTAGAAATTTTTAAATTATATAAAAATTTAAATTTAAAAAATATAAATAAAAGGCACCAAATAATCCACAAAAACTTAAAATAACTGGTAATAATTTAAAAAATGTAGGTAAAAATTCAGCATCAATCATTTGATTATTTAATGGATTTATATAAATAGAATTATTCCAAAAATTTGATCCTAAACCAACAAACATATCTTTTGAAATATAACCTATAAAAATACTACCAAAAGCTAATAAACCTAAAGGAATTCCCATTTCTAATGGTACATCATGAGCATTTTTTATTATATTTTTATAAGCATTTGTTTCTGTTAAAAAAGCAAAAAATAATAAACGAGTTGAATAAAACGCTGTAAAAAAGCACCAATAGTACCTAACCAATAAGCAAAATGTCCTGTTTCACTAAAACTTGCAAATGCTACTTCTAGTATTAAATCTTTAGAATAAAAACCTGTTAAAAAAGGAAAACCCATTAAAGATAAGGAACCTATTAAAAACATAATATAAGTAAAAGGTAATATACGTCTTAAACCACCCATCTTTCTAATATCTTGCTCATCACCCATTGCATGAATTACAGCACCTGAACATAGGAATAATAAAGCTTTAAAATATGCATGATTAGATAAATGAAAAATAGCTAAAGGGTAATTAGATAATCCACAAGCAAAAAACATATAACCTAATTGACTACAAGTAGAATAGGCAACGATTTTTTGAAATCATTTTGAACTAATCCAACAGTACTTGCAAAAAAGCTGTTGAAGCACCAATTACTGTAATAATTTTTAAAGAAAACATAGAATATTCAAACATAGGTGAACAACGTGCTGTTAAGTAAACACCAGCAGTTACCATGGTTGCTGCATGAATTAAGGCTGAAACTGGGGTAGGTCCTTCCATAGCATCCGGTAACCATAAATGTAAAAAATTTGAGCAGATTTACCCATTGCTCCTATAAAAATAAGAATACAAGCTACATCAATAATACTTAAAATATAATTAAAAAAATAAATTTAAAATCTTTAACAAGAGAAATAGCTGCAAATGTACTAAAATATTCAATAGTTCTAATATTATAAAAAATAGTTAGCACACCTAATAATAAAATTAAATCACTAATCCTATTAACTAACATAGCTTTAATTGCAGCTTTATTAGCTTGTAGACGTGTAAACCAAAAATTAATTAATAAATAAGAACAAAAACCTACACCTTCCCAACCAACAAACATTTGCATAAAATTATCACCAGTAACTAAAATAATCATAAAAAAGTAAATAATGATAAATAAGACATAAATCTTGATAAATGAGGATCGTGAGACATATATTGTGAAGAATATAAATGAACTAATGTAGAAATACTTGTTACAACTATAAGCATAATCATAGTTAAACTATCAAATAAAAAGCACCAATTACAATTAAATAATCCACTATTAATCCAATTAGAAATATAAATAATATATTCATATTCATATGTAATTGAATTATATATAATAATTAATGAAAAAGACAACTTAAAAAGTTGTTAATGTGGTTATAAATACAGAACCTTTACGACCAATATAAAAACCGAACAATCCAGCTGCTACTGAACCTAAAAAGGTAAAAAAATTAAAGTTAATAATAACATAAGAGAATAAAATACTTTGAAGAAATATTTCATAATATTTCTACTTAAAGAATAAATATTTCATAAAAAAACATTAACACATACTTACTTAGCTACAGTTGTAGTTAAAAAGTTGTATTATTTTTATTATAATAAAAATAATAAATAAAATTATTTAGTAATAAAGTTATTTGTAAAATCAGTCGATAAAGTATTTAATTTTTTATCTAATTCTTTAGAAATTTCTTTTGTAGTTAAGATTTCTTCTAAAATTTCGGAATGATTATTTTTAATAAAATTTAACCAATTAGTTTCAAAAGTTGCAATTTGATCTACAGCTATTTTATCTAAAAACCACGTACACCTAAATAAATAATTACAATTTGATCTTCAACAGATAAAGGTATATTTAAACCTTGTTTTAACATTTCAGTTAATCTAACACCTCTATTTAATTGTTGTTGGGTAGTCGCATCTAAATCAGAACCAAATTGAGCAAAAGCTTGTACTTCTCTAAATTGAGCTAATTCTAATTTCATTGTACCTGCAATTTGTTTCATAGCTTTAATTTGTGCAGCAGAACCAACACGACTTACAGATAATCCAACACTAATTGCAGGTCTTTGACCTTCATTAAATAATTCTGTTTCTAAGAAAATTTGTCCATCAGTAATTGATATAACATTTGTAGGAATATAAGCAGAAACGTCACCAGCTTGTGTTTCGATAATAGGTAAAGCTGTTAATGAACCTCCACCAATTTTTCTATTCATTTTTGCAGCTCTTTCTAATAAACGAGAGTGTAAATAAAAAACATCACCAGGGTAAGCTTCTCTACCTGGAGGTCTTCTTAATAATAATGACATTTGTCTATAAGCTACAGCTTGTTTAGATAAATCATCATAAAAAATAACAGCATGTTTACCATTATCTCTAAAATATTCACCTAAAGCACAACCAGTATAAGGAGCTAAATATTGTAATGGAGCTGAATCTGAAGCAGTTGCTGCTACGATAATTGAAAAAACATTGCATTTTTCTCTTCTAAAGTTTTAGTTAATTCTGCAATAGTTGATCTTTTTTGACCTACACCAACATAAATACAATATAATTGATTATTAATATCTTTTCTTAAATGAGGTTCTCTTTGATTAATAATAGTATCAATAGCAATAGAAGTTTTACCTGTTTGTCTATCACCAATAATTAATTCCCTTTGTCCACGACCAATAGGAATTAAACTATCTACAGCTTTTAAACCTGTTTGTACAGGTTCTTTAACACTTTCTCTAGGCATAATACCTGGAGCTTTAACTTCTACCCTACTTTCTAATTTACTATTAATTTGACCTTTACCATCAATAGGTTGTCCTAAGGCATCAACTACTCTACCTAATACTTCAGGTCCTACAGGTACACTAACAATAGATCCAGTTCTTCTTACAAAATTACCTTCTTGAATTTCTCTATCATTACTAAAAACAACAACACCAACTACGTCAGGTTCTAAATTTAAAGCCATACCTTTAATATTACCATTATTAAATTCAACCATTTCACCCGCTTGGATTTTAGTTAAACCATAACATCTAGCAATACCATCACTCATTGAAAGAACAATACCTGTTTCTTGTAAACTTTTTCATCTTTATATTTTTTAATATTTGATTCCAATATATATGATAATTCAATAGCCATATAGGTTATTAAATTATCATATTTAAATAATTATAAGAATAATTATTAAAAATATATCAAATATATATTTTATACCCTTTACGAGAATTGAACTCGTATTTTTGCCGTGAAAAGGCAATGTCCTAACCATTAGACTAAAAGGGCTTTTATTAAACAAAAAATTGTTTAATAAAAATAAGAAAAATCAATATGTATTAAAATTTTTGATACACTTTCATGCATACAACTTTCAAAAATTTTAGGATATAAACCTAATAAGAAAATATTTGCAATTAAAATTAAATGTATTAAAAATTCACGATAAGTTAAATCATAATAAATTTTTAAATAAATATTTTGAATATTACCGTAACAAATTCGATTATAAAATAATAAAGAATAAACACCACCTAAAAACATACCAATTGTTGCAAAAACAGCTGTTGTAGTATTATCTTCAAAAACCCCTGTTAAAATAAGAATTTCCCCGACAAAACTACTTGAACCAGGAATTGACATATTAGCTAATACATAAATAAATAATGCAATACAAAATAATGGCATTGTATGTGCTAAACCTCCATAATAATTAATAAAACGCGTATGATATCTATCATATAAACATCCAATTGAAAAAAATAAACCACTAGAAACTAAACCGTGACTAATCATTTGAATAATACTTCCTTCTAAACCTTGAATAGTTAAAGAAAATATTCCTAAAATAATAAAATTCATATGAGCAACAGATGCATAAGCGATAATACGTTTTAAATCTGTTTGTCTTATAGCAGTTAAAGAAGCATAAATTATTGATATTAAACATAAAACTAAAATATAAGGTGTAAAATATAAGGTAGCTTTTGGAAATAAAGGAACTAAAAAGCGAATCATACCATATGAACCTAATTTTAATAAAATACCTGCTAATAAAACAGAACCAGCTGTAGGTGCTTCAACATGTGCTTCAGGTAACCAAACATGAAAAGGTAGCATGGGAACTTTAACAGCAAATGATAAAAAAAGCTAAAAAATATAATTTTTCATAGGAAAAATTAAAATTACTATAATATAATATTTGATAATCTGTAGTACCCACAGTTAAAAATAAATGAATAATTGCAATAAACATAAATAATGAACCAGCTAAAGTATACATAAAAAATAAATAAGACGCTTTAATTTTACGCTCTCTTGAACCCCAAATACCAATAATTAAAAACATTGGAATTAATACACTTTCGAAAAAAATATAAAAGATAAGAAGATCTAATACACTAAACGATATAATTAAACAAAATTCTAAAATAAAATATAAAATAAAATATTCTTTTATATTTTTATTAATAATTTCATAACTAATTAGCATACATATTGGAATTAAAAATGTTGTTAAAATTATAAAAAATAATGAAATACCGTCAAGACCTAAATAGAAATTAATATTAAATTGACTAATCCATTCTATTTTAAATAAATATTGAAAATTAGAAGTTGATTTGTCAAATAAAATCCATAAAGGTAATGACATTAAAAAATAAAAAACGACATAAAAAGACTAAAATTTTTAATAAATTTTTCATTTTTAACAAAAGATAATATAATAACCGTAATTAATGGTAAAATAAGTAAAAAAATTAAAATAAACTTATTAAACATAAAAATTTAATTAAATAAAAAAGGGCGAAAAATGGGACTTGAACCCATAACACTTAGACCCACAATCTAACACTCTACCTTTAAGTTATAATCGCCTTTTAAATTTTTCTTAAATAATATATAAAATTTAAAAAGGTTGAACAATTAAATTATTTAATGGTGTTTTATTTTTAAATAATATTTGTTTTATTTTTAAATTTGAATAAATATTATTATGAATATTTAAAGAAATTAATTCAAGTTTTTAAAATTAGATAAAGTTCTAATTAAGTTTAAATCCTGATTTCCATAAATTATTAAAATAGAACCTTGACCTTTTAATTTTGATAGGATATGAATTGTTAGATTTTGATTTAAAATTAATGATTTATAATCCAATTTTTTTATTATTTTTTAAGAGATATAATTTCATTAATATTTAAATCATTATAACGAAATATATATATATATTTAAAAGTTTGTTTAATTTTTGTAATTGATTTAATTTATACTTTTTAAAGATTTTTTTGCATAATTTTTAATAAATAAAATTTATTTAACTTTTATTAAAATTTAAAGGAATTAACGATCAATCTCACCAAAAACAACATCTAAAGTACCTATTATAGTTACAACATCAGCAATCATATGATTTTTAGCTATAAAATCTAATGCTTGTAAATGTAAAAACCCTGGAGATTTAATTTTACATCTATAAGGTTTATTAGTACCATCAGAAATTAAATAAACACCATATTCACCCTTAGGTGCTTCAATAACTGTGTAAGTTTCACCACTGTTTACACTAATATTTTCCGAATAATATTTAAAATGATGAATTAAAGATTCCATTGAATTTTTATTTGAATTCTATTAGGATTTGTGATTTTTTTATCATCTAATTTAACAGAACCTTGAGGTATTTTATTTAATACTTGTAAAATTATACGAATAGATTGACGCATTTCTTCAATTCTTATTAAATAACGATCATAGCAATCTCCATTTGTACCTACAGGTATATCAAAATCTAACTGATCATAAATTTCATAAGGTTGTGTTTTACGTAAATCCCAAGAAATTCCAGATCCACGTAACATTACACCACTAAAACCTAAATTTAAAGCATCTTTAGCTGAAACAACACCAATATCAACTAATCTTTGTTTCCAAATTCTATTATTAGTTAACATTTCCTCTATCTCATCTAATCGTGTATTAAATTGTTCACAAAAATATAAATATCATTTAATAACCCTTTCGGCAAATCTTGATTAACACCTCCAGGTCTAAAATAAGCAGCATGCATACGTGCTCCCGAAACTCTTTCATAAAATTCCATTAATTTTTCACGTTCTTCAAACCCCCAAAAATAAGGTGTCATAGCTCCCACATCTAAAGCATGGCAACAAACAGCTAATAAATGATTTAATATACGAGTTATTTCTGAAAAAGAACTCTTATATATTGTGCACGTAATGGTATAGAACAATTTAATAATTTTTCAATAGCTAAAACATAAGCATGTTCTTGACACATCATTGAAACGTAATCTAATCTATCAAAATAGGGTAAAGCCTGTAAATAGTTTTTATATTCAATTAATTTTTCAGTACCTCTATGTAATAACCCTATATGAGAATCTGCTTTTTGAACTACTTCTCCATTTAATTCTAAAATTAAACGTAAAACACCGTGAGCTGCTGGATGTTGTGGACCAAAATTTATAGAAAAATTTTTAATTTTTTTAATGCCATATTTTTTTAATTTTTTTAATAAAAATAAAATATTTATAAATTAATTTTTTTATAAATATATAGCATATATAGTAAGTAAATATTTTTAAATATTTATTTCTTTTTCATAAATATGATTTTTCAAGAAATTTTTAATAATAATTTTGAAATTATTATTCCCGAATTTTTAACAACTATTTTATTAATTTTATTATTATTTGGAGTTTTTATAAAAAAATCAAAATACTCAAAAAATTTTGATTATTAAAAATATTACTACTATAATAATATATTTATTATTAATTCTTTTAATATTAACATTAAATATAACAAATATTTCAAATAATATATTAAATGGTGTTTTAATTATTAATAACTTTACGCAATTTATTAAAATAATTTTAATTTTATCAACAATTATTTGTTTTTTAATACAACAAAAATACTTAATACAACAAAAAATTAATTCATACGAAATTAATATATTAATGTTAATATCATTATTGGGTTTAATGTTATTAGTATCTTCAAACCATTTTATTACTTTATATTTATCAATTGAATTACAAAGTTTAAGTTTTTATATTTTAACTTCAACACAAAAAAATCAATATTATCAATTGAAGCTGGTTTAAAATATTTTATATTAGGATCAATTGCTTCAGGTTTTATTTTATTTGGTTCTTCTATTATTTATGCTATTACAGGTTCTTTAAATTTTAATAATATTTTTTAATATTATCAAATATAAATTTTTAGAAAATGTTAATTTATTAATTAGTTTATCTTATGGATTAATTTTTATTTTAGTTGGTATTTTATTTAAAATAGGTGCTTCACCTTTTCATTTTTGGTTACCTGATGTATATGAAGGGGCACCAAATAATATTTCAAGTTTTTTGCTATCGTACCAAAAATTGCTTTTATTGGGATTTTGATTCGTTTATTTTTTGATATTTTTTTAATATTTCTTACTTTTTGAAATTTTTTTATATTATATCTTTTTATCAATGTTAATAGGAGCTTTATCAGCATTACAACAAAAAAATTAAAAGATTATTAGCTTATAGTTCTATAAGCCATGTAGGTTTTATTTTAATAGGATTTACGTCAAATATATTAAATAATATTCCTTTTATCTTATTATATGTTATTATTTATATAATAACGAGTATTAATTTATGGACCTCTTATTTATCTTTAAATATTAATCATAAACCTATTAAATATTTAACAGATTTATCAAATCTATATACAGTTAACGGTTTAATTGCTGTTATTATGATTTTGAATATTTTTCATTAGCAGGTATACCTCCATTAGCTGGATTTTTTCAAAATTATTTATTTTTTTCAGCTATTAAAAATAATTATTTTAGTTTAGTTTTTTTGGTATTATTATAAGTGTATTAAGTTCTTTTTATTATTTAAAAATAATAAAAATTATTTATTTTGAAAAATATTAAGAAAATTGTATGTTTCACAAATAAATAAAATACAAAGTATTATATTAATAATTAATACTCAATTTATTTTATTTTTATTTATATTTCCAAATATTATATTAGTAAATTTAAACAAAATTTATTTATATTTATTAATATAATATTTTTGTCTGGATAGCTCAGTTGGTTAGAGTAAAAGACTGAAAATCTTTGTGTCGGTGGTTCAAATCCACCTCCAGACAATTTTATTATTAAAATTATGTATCTTTTAAGAATAACTTTTAAATCTTTTCAAAAATAAATCAACTTAAACAAAATTTATTAAAATTAAAAATTTTAATAAATTAAAAAATATACAAATAAATGGTATATTTAAAACAAAAAACAAAAATAAAATTTTTACTTTATTAAGATCACCACACGTAAATAAAAATCACGTGAACATTTTATTTATAAAAATTATAATCCAAAAATAGATATTAAATTTAATAACATTTTCCAATTATTCAATTTTTTAATTTTAATTAAAAAATTATTATCTGAAAATTTATTAATGAATATTAAAATTATAAAAACAAATTAAAATTATGCTTATAGCTTAATTGGATAAAGCCTTAGATTGCGGATCTATCAAATGAAAGTTCGAATCTTTCTAAGCATATATTTTATTTATTTTGAAGTATAGCCAAGTGGTAAGGCCTCCGTTTTTGGTACGGAAAATCAAAGGTTCGAATCCTTTTACTTCAAAGGGCTTATAACTCAGTTGGTTAGAGTATACGCCTGATAAGTGTAAAGTCAGTAGTTCAAATCTACTTAGGCCCATCCGAATAATTAGCTCAATTGGTAGAGTATTTCGTTTACACCGAAAATGTTAGCGGTTCAAGTCCGTTATTATTCAAACAAATTTCAAAATAATATGTCAACAATTAATCAATTATTTTTAAAAAACAAAAACGTTTAGAAAAAAAAAAAGAAATAAAAGTCCAGCCTTAAAACAATGCCCACAGCGTAAAGGTATTTGTTTAAAAGTTTACAATACAACACCTAAAAACCTAACTCAGCCATGCGTAAAGTAGCTAAAGTTCATTTATCTAGCAGATATACAATAATTACTTATATCCCAGGTATTGGTCATACTTTACAAGAACATTCTATTGTTTTAATTAGAGGTGGACGTGTAAAAGATTTACCTGGAGTAAAATATCATGTTATTCGTGGAAAATATGATTTATTAGGGATCTATTCTAGAAAAACATCAAGATCAAAATATGGAACTAAAATACGAAGAGTATAAAATAAAAAAATTATTTATAAATATGTTACTAAAGAGTGGTAAAAAAACTGTTCTGAAAATATATTTAAAAATATTTTAATTAATTTAAAAAAATTACAAAACAAAAACCAAATTTTATTTTATTTAAATCAATTGATAATTTATTACCAAAATTAAAGGCAATAAGTATTCCAAATAAAAACGAAATAAAAAAAAAAAAAAAAAAGATCGATATTTTTTAATGCTTTTAAATGAAGATAAACAAATTAAAAAATCAGTTTCTTGGTTACTTTTAAATTCTAATTTAAAAATATAACTAATGAAATTATTCAAACTTCAAAAAATAAAAGTAAAACAATTAATACAAAAAAACAATATTATAAAAATATTAAAAAATTAAAATTTAATCTTGTTTTTGATTAATTTTTTATTAAAAAATTATTTATCATTAAATAATTAATTATTACAAATTATACAAATTATTTAAATTTTATGAAAAATTATTATTATATTAATAAAAAAATTTACAAATTGAAACTACAACCGATGATTCTAATATCGATAAATTTAAAAATGATTTTACATTTTTAAAAGAAATTACTAAAAATATAGAAAATTCTCAAAACCATCCATATCATTTAGTAGATCCAAGTCCATGGCCTTTTGTTATTTCATTTGGTCTTTTTTTTTAACATTTGGAACTGCTATGTATTTTCATGGTTATATTGGTAGTAATATTTTAATTTTAACAGGATTTTTAATGGTTATTTTAACTATGTATACATGGTTTCGTGATATTGTTAGAGAAGCTGTTTATGAAGGTCAACATACAAAACAAGTACAATTAGGTTTACGTAATGGTATGCTTTTATTTATTTTTAGTGAATTATTATTTTTTGTAAGTTTTTTTGGGCATTTTTCCATTCAGCTTTAGCACCTACACCAGAAATAGGTTCATTATGGCCCCCTTTAGGTATAGAAACTGTTAATGCTTGGGGTATTCCATTATTAAATACAATAATATTATTATCATCAGGAGCTACAATTACTTGGGCACACCATTCAATTGTTTTTGGTGATAGACAAAATGCAATCTTAAGTTTAATTATTACAATTTTATTAGCTTTTTCTTTACTTTAATTCAAGCATATGAATATCTTGAAAGTACTTTTTCAATATCAGATAGTATTTATGGTACTACTTTTTTTTACTAACAGGTTTTCATGGAGTACATGTAATTGTTGGTACTATTTTTATAATAGTAAGTACTATTAGATTAATTAATCATCATTTTACAAAACAACATCATTTTGGTTTTGAAGCTGCTGCCTGGTATTGGCATTTTGTAGATGTTGTTTGGTTATTTTTATTTGTAGCTGTATATTGGTGGGGAGGTAATTAATAAATTATATGTTTAGTCCTTTAGAACAATTTGAAATTTTACCTATTTTTCAAATACCTTTTGTATTTACTAATGCTTCTTTAATTTTAGTAATAGGTTTTGTTTATTTATACATTTTTTCATGTATAAAAACTAAATTTATTCCAACACGTTTTCAACAAATTTTTGAAATGATATTTAATATTTCTATTGAATTAACTTATTCTAGTATTGGTAAGGCTGGTAAACATTTTGTTTCATTAATTTTTGTTGTTTTTTTTTATTTTACTATGTAATTTAATAGGAATGGTTCCTTATAGTTTTACTGTAACAAGTCATTTAATTATAACATTTACTTTGGCGTTAACTATTTATTTAGGGTTTAATTTAATTGGTATTAAAAAACATAAATTAAATTTTTTAAATTTATTATTACCTAGTGGGGCTAGTATAGCCTTGGTACCTATTTTAGTACCTATTGAATTAGTTTCTTATATTTTTCGTGTAATAAGTTTACCTGTACGATTATTTGCTAATATGATGGCAGGTCATACCTTATTAAAAGTTATTGCAGGTTTTGCTTGGACTATGTTAAATGTAAATAGTTTTATTTTTATAGCACATTTTATTCCTTTAATTATTATTGTATTATTAGTTGGATTAGAAATTGCTGTAGCATTAATTCAAGCATATGTTTTTACTATTTTAACATGTATGTATATAAATGATGCTTTAAATTTACACTAAAAATTAAAATAAAATACATTTAAAATATAATACTTTTTGGAAAAGTAGCTCAGTTGGTTAGAGTGGTAGCTTGTCACGCTATAGGTCGCGGGTTCAAGTCCCGTTTTTTCCGTTTAAATTTTATTATATTTTAAATTTTTTATAAATATGTTATTAAATTATTCAAATATTTTTATATTTCTAATATTAAGTTTATTTTTATCAATTTTAATTTTCATTTTATCTTTTGGTTTAATTAAACAAAAAGATGATTTAGAAAAGTTAACAGCTTATGAATGTGGATTTAATCCTTATGATGATGCTAGAAAAGTTTTCGATGTAAAATTTTATTTAGTAGCTATTTTATTTATTATTTTTGATTTAGAAGCTGTTTTTGTTTTTCCTTGGGTTTTAACTTTAAGTTCAAATTTTTCATGGGGATTTTGGACTATGATTGAATTTTTAGTTGAATTAGTTATAGGTTTTGTTTATATTTGGTGTAGTGATGCTTTAGAGTGGTAAATTTATTTATCTATATTAAAAAATATAAAGAAAATCTATTGTTATTTTTATATTAATAAAATTATAAGATGTAAAAAATTTTAATACATCTTACCGTATTAACTTGTTTTTTTTTTTTTAAGTAAAATTTAATAAAAATATATATATTCTTTAAGATATTTTAAATAATTAAAAAATTGATAATACATTTATGTTATTACAAGCTTCTAAATTTTTAGGTGCAGGATTAGCGACTTTAGGATTAATTGGTGCTGGTATCGGTATCGGTAACGTTTTTGGTTCTTTAATTATAGGTATTTCAAGAAACCCTTCTTTACAACAAGAATTAATGAGAACTGCTATTTTAGGTTTCGCATTAACTGAAGCAATTGCTTTATTTTGTTTAATGATGGCTTTCTTAATTTTATTTGCTTTTTAATTAAACTTAAATCCTGTAAATATAATAAAAAATAATTATTATATTTATAATGTTATATCTGAACTCTGATCTTATTATAAATTATTTTTTAGAAAAAAAAATTTATTTTTTAAGATATAATTATAAAAAATTTTATAATTATTTTTCAATTATGAAATTATTAAAGAAATTTAGTCAATATTTATTAGAAATTTTACCTATAATTAATTATACTCTATATAAAAATGAATTATGTATAAATATTTCTACAAATAAATTAATTCCTATTTTTTTTTTTAAAAAATCACTCAATTAGTCAATTTAAAATTTTATCTGAAATATGTGCGGTTGATTATATTAATAAAAAAACGTTTTGAAATTATTTATAATTTATTAAGTATACGTTTTAATAGCCGTTTAAAAATTAAAATTATAATAAATGAATTACAACCTGTTAATTCTATTATTAATATTTATAAATCTGCTAATTGGTGTGAAAGAGAAGTTTGGGATATGTTTGGTATCTTTTTTAAATCATCCAGATTTAAGAAGAATTTTAACTGATTATGGTTTTGAAGGTCACCCTTTACGTAAAGATTTCCCTTTAAGTGGTTTTTAGAAGTATTTTATAATGAATTAAAAAAAGAGTAGTATATGAACCCATTAGTTTATCACAACAATATAGATTATTTGAATTTAATAATCCATGGGATAAGAAAATACATACATAATTTTTTATTATTTTTGTTTTTTGGTTAATTTTCATTTCGTATTATGAGATGGAATAAAAAATCATTATTTGCTGTTCTTAATAATCATTTAATAGATTATCCTACACCTATTAATTTAAATTATTTTTTTGGATTTGGTTCGTTAGCCGGTATTATGTTAGTAGTACAAATTTTAACTGGTATTTTTTAGCAATGCATTATACACCGCATATTGATTTAGCTTTTAATAGTGTTGAACATATAATGAGAGATGTAAATAATGGTTGGTTAATTAGATATACACATGCAAATGGTGCTTCTTTTTTTTATTGTGGTTTATGTACATATTTTTAGAGGTTTATATTATGGTTCATATATTACACCTAGAGAAGCTTTATGGTGTTCTGGAGTAATTATTTTTATTTTAATGATGGCTACGGCTTTTATGGGTTATGTATTACCTTGGGGACAAATGAGTTTTTGGGGTGCAACTGTTATTACCAATTTATTTTCAGCAATACCTTTAATAGGTAAAGATATTGTTGATTGGTTATGGGGCGGTTTTGCTGTAGATAATCCTACTTTAAACCGTTTTTTTAGTTTACATTTTACATTTCCTTTTGTTATAGTAGGGGCTGTTTTAATTCATTTAATCTTATTACATGAAGTTGGTTCAAATAATCCTTTAGGTATAACTTTAAAAACAGAAAATATACCATTTTATCCGTATTTTTATACAAAAGATTTATTTGGGTTAATGATTTTATTTTTAATTTTTTTATTTTTATATTTTATTATCCAAATACTTTAGGTCATCCTGATAATTATATTGAAGCTAACCCAATGAAAACACCTTTACATATTGTACCTGAATGGTATTTTTACCATTTTATGCTATTTTAAGATCAATCCCAAATAAAATTGGAGGAGTTATTGCAATGTTTGGTTCTTTAATTATTTTATTAACTATACCATTTTCTAATTCATCTGAAATTAGAAGTACTGCTTTTAGACCTCTATTTAAAATTTGTTATTGGTTATTAGTTATAGCTTTTTTATTATTAGGTTGGGTAGGACAATGTCCAGTTGAATACCCTTATACTGAAATTGGTATAATAAGTATGATTTATTATTTTTTTTTTTATCATAATTATACCCTTTTAGGTAAATTTGAAGCCTATTTAGTACGTTATAATATAAATAAATAACAATATTAAACAAAACATATATAAACAACTTTCAAGAAATTCATTAAAAGCTATTTTTAATGTACATTCAAACAAATTTGTTTAAAAACATAAAACTAAAACAACCTTAACTTAATTGGTAGAGTATTAGCCTTCTAAGCTTTAAAATCTTGGTTCGAGTCCAAGAGGTTGTAATTAGTTTTAATAAAACTATAATTATTAAATAAAAATTGTGGAATTCTTTATAAAATTTTTTAAAAACTATTAGTTTTTTTTTTTTTGATTTTGAAATAGACGAATCTGATCAAGAAGATTTATCAGAAAATAAAAATAATGTAACATCATCACAAAAACAAACTATAGCGTACTATAAAATTGCAGCTATGATCGCATTAATTTGTGTAATTATCTTTTTAATAACTCAAATGATTCAAACACTAATCCCAATATAAATGACTTACAAATATTATTGGATAAACTAGTTGAAATTGTTAATTCGGATTTATTTAGAGATATATACTTAAATGTACAGAGAGTTTTAGATAACCCTTCAAATAAAGGTACAATCTTATATGTATTAAAAGAAATTCATAAATTCTTCCTTACAGATAACATACGTGTTCAAAATAGGGAAGAATTTGATCAAATTATGTGTAAAATTATTAAAATTTTAAGTGATTTTTTTAAGAACATTTAAAATAAATTTATTAAAAAAGTAAAATATAGTCCACCTTTTTAATTAAATAAAATATTTAAGAGACTAAAATTTGATAAAATCAATAATTTAAAAAATATAAAATAAAATTTTGATAAGTTAGTAGAGTAAATTAGGGAGAAGGTTTTTTCAAGTCAACTATATTTAGCAGTTCAGGTATTTAAGTTTATAATTTTTAAATAAAGATCTTATTAAATAAAATATAAAAAATAATATATTAATTATCTATGAGATCATATAAAATAGTATATACATTCATATTAATAACAAAAATCTTTGACTTAATTTACTAAAATTAACTGAAAGTAAGGGTCCTTATTTAGAACAACTTTAAAAAGTTCAGATAAGTCAAAATATCTTTGATATTAATGATTACTTAAACTATGAGAATATATACTAATAAGAATTATCACTATTTATAACTTATTATATGGTACATTTATCTATGGAAAATTTTAAAATTGTAATTATTATTTTAAATTTAAGTTTTAATATAGTTTAAATATTTATTTTTATTAATTTATTATCATAACTATAATGATAATAAATTAATTTTATAAATAGAAATATCTCCGTATAGTTTAAAAAAACTATCATAATAGCTAAACCTATAGCAGATTCAGCTGCTGCTACAGTTAAAATTAATAATGAAAAACTTGACCTATTATATCGTCAATGCAAACTGAAAAATAAATGAAATTTAAATTGATTGATAATAATAATAATTCAATAGACATTAAAATAATTATAATATTTTGTCTATTTAAAATTATACCGAATAATCCTAGACAAAATAAAAAAAGTAAAAATATTTACATTTATTATCTAATCAATTAAATTTTAATATGCAGTATAAAAATCATTATTATAAATCATTAATAAAATCACAAAAAAATTAATAATATAATTATTTCCCAAACTTAGGAAACTGAAATAATTCTTATCGAATTTTTTAACAATCCTAAATGTAAAGATATTAAAAAAGAATAGATAAAACCATTATATTAAAAAATAATTTTATAATTAACTTTTTCTATAAAATATATTCTTATAGAAATTATCAAAGAAGGGATTTGAACCCTTAATGCTTTAAAGCTTTACATTCTAAGTGTAACGTGTTTACCAATTTCACCACTTTGATTTTTTTATACCTACTATTGGACTTGAACCAATAACCCTATAATGGGAACAGATTTTAAATCTATCGTGTTTACCAATTTCACCAAGTAGGCTAATATTTTTTAAATATATGAAAAAAATAAAATAATAACATATCTACAATTACATATATTTGAATTAAAATATAATTTTTTATAATTTTAATTACCTTTTTTATCTTTTTCTAATTTCATATTGTTTTTCAGATCAATTAATATATTTATTAGTTAATAATTTACTTAATCAAAATCTGTTAAAATATTTTATATTTACAAATATTACTGAAATTTTTATTACTAATATTTTTATAGCAATTTTTATATCAACATTTATAACAACTCAATTAAGTATTTTATTAATTTGGAATTTTTTATCAAAAGGTTTATATAAATTTGAAAACTTTATTTTTATTAAGTTTTATTTTAATTTTATTATTTTTAATTTTATTATAATAAATTTTATATTTACAAATATAATACCACATATTTGGAATTTTTATTACATTTAAATTTTTCAAATTTATATCTTTTAACAATTTATTTTGAACCAAAAATTAATAATTATTTTAATTTTATTTTTTTATCTTTTATTTATATATTTATAATATTTGTATATATTTTTTTTTATTTTTTTAATATTTAATAATATTTTTCTATTAAATTTGTTATTAATTTAAGAAAATTTTTTTATTTAAAAATAATAATAGTAAGTGCTTGTATTACACCACCTGATATAATAAATTTTATTTTAATTTATATTATATTTATTTTTATATTTGAAATATTTATATATATTTCTATTTATATAAATAAATATAATATAAATTAAATTATTTTTATAAAATTTAATTTAGTTTTATTTAAATTAAATGTTGTATTTATTGTATTCGTTGTTTCTTTAAAAATTTTAGAATTTAATTGATAGTTTCTTAAATACTTAATAGATGTTATTTTTAAAGAAGATCCATTTGTTAAAATAATTTTATTTTTATAGGTAAAAAATTTTTTATTTTTATTCATATATTATATTTCTGGCTAGATAACATAATGGTAATGTAAAGGACTGCAAATCCTTTAATGACGGTTCAAATCCGTCTCTAGCTTTAAAAGGATAGAGTGGGATTCGAACCCACGGTATTATTATATACTTCAGTTTTCAAGACTGACACCTTAAACCACTCGATCATCTATCCATGTTAAATATTAACGTCTTTTTTTTTTTTAAACGGCAACCATTAAAAGGTTTTGCTGTTTTATCTAAAAGATATTTTACTTTAAATTTTTTTGTTTTAAATTTTTTAAAACATTATAACGACCTAAACCTGTACCATGTAAAAAAATTTTTAATTTTTTAATTTTTTTAATTGTAAATATTTATTAATTTTATATACAATTAATTGTACATTATACGGTGTATTTTTTTAAATCTTGTTTTCTTTAATGATTTTGTAGACCATTGTTTTAAAAGATTACCTGAATAAGTTGTTAAACTTATAATAGTATTTTTAAACTAGCTGTAATATGTAAATTTACTAAAATTAAAGGATTTTTTTTTTTAAACTTTTTTTATTTTATATTTATTTCTAAAATTATATTTAAATTTATTTTTATTCATAGAATAATATATTTATTTTTTTTTTTTTTTGTATCTTAAATGGACGTTTATTACGTGAAAAACGTTTTTGAATAAAAATTTGTTGTAATTTTTTAGATGTTTTTGAATTAGTATGTGTACGTTGTCCTCTAACAGGTAATCCTTGACTTTGTCGAATTCCACGATTACTTTTAATATCAACTAATTCATTGATTCTTTCTGTTTTCGTTTTTTTAAAAGCTGTTCAACTTTTAAATTTTTATTTATATAATTTATAAGCCGGTTTACATGGTTGTTTTTAAGTTTATTAAGGGTGATTTGAGGATTAATTCCGATATTTTTACAAATTTTCTTAGATTGATATTCATTAATACCATATAATATAGTTAATGAATATAAAATACTTTTGAATCTGAAATTGTTTTATTAAAAATATATAACATAATAGATTTTATCTATATACCATATAAAATGATAGAAAAAAATAAATCCCATAACACCTTCACAACGTCAAACATTTTTATTAAAAAAATAATTTAACTCAAATTTTTAAAATTAAAACCTTAACAAAAGGCTTTCAACGTGCAAATGGTAAAAATAATCAAGGTAAAATAACTGTAAGACACCGCGGTGGTGGGCATAAACGTTTATATAGATTAATTGATTTTAATAGATCAAAAAATATAGAAGGTTACGTAATTAAAATATTATATGATCCTAACCGTTCAGCTAATATAGCTTATATAAAAACGATTTTCAATCGCATTTAATACTAGCACCTGACGGTTTAAAAATTAACCAATATATTAAAAGTTCAATAAATGCTGAATTAAAAATCGGTAACGCATTACCTTTACAAAATATACCTATTGGTAGTTTAATACATAATATTAGTTTATATCCAAAATCAAGGGGTAAATTAATAAGAAGTGCGGGTACTTCTGCGCAATTAATTCAAAAATAAATAATAAATATGCAAGAATTCGTTTAAATTCTGGTGAATTAAAATTAATACTATTAACATGTTATGCCACATTAGGTGTTGTATCTAATATAAATCATAAAAAAATTAAATTAGGTAAAGCAGGACGTTCACGATGGTTGAACCGACGACCTCATGTACGTGGTGTAGCAAAAATCCAGTAGATCACCCGCACGGTGGTGGTGAAGGTAAAACCAGTGGTGGAAGACCTTCAGTAACACCTCAAGGTAAAATAACTAAAGGGAAACCCACACGTAAAAAACATAAAAAAATTAATTATTCAATAATTATGTCTAGAAGTAAATATAAAGGTCCATTTTTTAAAGTTAATTTATTAAAAAAATGGATGAAAATAACTAATAAAAATTTAACAATATTACCTGAATATAGTAATCGCTCCGTAAGTATTTATAATGGTAAAATATTTATTAATTTAGAAATAAACGATAAAATGATTGGGTTTAAATTTGGTGAATTTATCAATACACGAAAAAACATATATATAAAAAAAAAAATAAATTATGGGTCAAAAGATTATACCAATTAGTTTAAGATTAAATAAAAAAAAAATTGGGGTTCAAAATGGATTATTCATAATAATGAATATTCAAATTTATTACATTTTGATTTAGAAATTAAAAAATATTTTGAAAATATTTTTAATTATAAAAATTTAAAATTAATAGATATAAATATTATAAAAACATCAAATAATATTAATATATATGTTTATATACAAAAATGCCAAAAATATTATAAATTATCTTATAATAAAATAATAAATCATTTAAATTTATATTATCCAAATAATAATATAAAATTATTTATCAAAAATATACAATTTTTGAATTTATTAAATTACGAAAAATTTAAAAAAATTTTTGATAAAAAAAAAAATAATAAAATTAATAAAAATGTTAAAAAATGATTTATAATTTTAGTTACGCTTTTTATACTAAAAATATAAATATTATAACTTTTTATATTAAACAAACTTTAGAAAGAAAAAACCCATAAAAATTCATCAATAATATTGATAATATGCTTCAAGAATTTTTTAAAATATTTTCAAATTTTATAGGATATCGTTTACAATTTAAAGGCCGTTTAAATAAATCAAAAAGAAAAAAAAATGGTTTTTCAAAAAGGTAAAATTCCATTAAATACCTTAGAATATGATATTAAATATCATTTTAATGAGTTTAAAACCCCTTCTGGGATTTGTAGTATAAAATTATGGGTTTTTTTAAACCAACAAACATAGCATTAAATTCAAAATTTTTTAAAAAAATATAAAATAAAAAAAAATTAACTGTTAAAAAATCTTAATTATGTTATTCCCTAAAAAACTAAATATAAAAAACAATTTAAAGGTAAACTTGTAGGTAAAACAGCAAAAGGAAATAATATTATTTACGGTAAATATGCTATTAAAGTTTTAGAAGAAACAAGATTAACTTCTAGACAATTAGAAGCAACTCGTAGAATAATTATTAGAAAAATGAAACGATTAGGATTTCTTTGGATTAGAGTTTTCCCAGATATCCCTGTAACAGCAAAACCTACAGAAAACCGTATGGGTAAGGGAAAAGGGGCTGTTTCTTTTGGGTAGCTAAAGTTAAAAAGGTCAAATTTTATATGAAATTAGTGGTATTTCATTAGAAAATGCAAAAAAGTTTTAAAAGCGGGTTCTAATAAATTACCCATAAAGACAAAATTTATTTATAAATAATAAGGCTTATAGTTTAATTGGTTAGAGCATACCGCTCATAACGGTATAGTTGTAGGTTCAAATCCTACTAGGCCTATTAAAAAATATTTTATTTTAAATGCAAAAATAAAAAACAAAAAATTAATAATTTACTAAATTATCAACAATTTTTAAAAAATAATTATTTACAAAACAAAAAATTTAAATTAAAAAATATTTTATTTGAAAATCATATATTATATAATAATAATGCTTTAGAATCTTACGTAATTGAATTTAATAATTATGAAAATATTTATCTACCTTTTACTTTAATTAAAATTGATAAAATTTCAACAATTGCTATAAAATATGAAAATATTATGTTATTTAATTATGATTTAAATTATAATATATTATATCAATTTAATAAAATAATGTTTAAAAATCTTTTAAAAAACAAAAAAATTCAATTAAAGGTCGTTTATTAGGTGGAAATTGGAATAATAAAAAATTTTTATTTCTATTTTAGGTTTTATTTTTCTATGAAGCCTCTTAATTTAAATAATGCTTTAAAATATCAAAAAAGAATTATTTTAATAAATATACTAAAAAGGGTTTTACAAAAAAAAAAATAAATTCTACACGATTAATTAATTGTTATAAATTAAAACATTTAAATTTTCAAATTAATAATTTAAATCTTTTAAAAAAAAAAAAGAATTTTCAAGATTAGCATATATTCAAACTGTTATTCAAAAACAAAAATTAATAATAATATTTTAAAAAAAAAAAAAAGTGTTCTTTCAAGAAAAATATATGTTGAAGAAATAAAATATTTAATTTTAATTATGCCACAATTCGATCAATTTTCTTTTTTAATCAAGTTTCATGGTTTTTATTTTTTTTTTTAATTTTTATTTTTTATTACTTATTTTTTTACCTAAAATATGTTATAATTTAAAATTTAGAAAAAAAAATACTTTTTGATAATAAAAAAAAATCAAATTAATTTTGAAAAAAATAATATTATTTTTTTTTAATAATTCTTATAAAACTTTTTGTTCTAATTTTGAATTATTTTTTAATAAAAAATTATCAATTTATAAAAAAATCAAGAAATTAAAATACAAGAAACTCCTATTTTTAACACTTTATTAAAACAAAAAATAAATATTTTTTAAATCAAAAATTTTTATTATTTAAAAAATATTTATAATAATTAATTAAAAATTTTTTAATTAATTTTTTTAAATAAGTGTATAGCTCAGTTGGTAGAGCACCGGACTTTTAATCCGATGGTCTTGGGTTCAAGCCCCAATACACTTATTCGGGGATATATTTCAACTGGTAGAAAATATGTTTTGCAAATATAAGGTTATCGGTTCGAGTCCGATTATCTCCACATTTTAATTATTATATATAAATAATTTTATGCAAAAAAAATTAAAAAAATATTAAACAACGTTATTTATTTAAAAATTTTGAAAAAATAGATTAACTTTAAAAATTCTTTCAAAAACTTAAATATTAAAAAAGACTTTAGATGGAAATTACAACAAAAATGGTTTTTTCCATCAAAATTCTTCAATTACTAGAATTAAAAATTTATGTATTTTAACTGGACGTTCAAAAGTATTTATCGTTTATTTAAAATTTCTAGAATTAAATTACGTAAATTAACCTCAAAAGGTGCTTTACCTGGTGTTTCAAAATATAGTTGGTAATTTAATTATGATTATAACAGATACTCTTTCCAATTTATTTTCAAAAATAAAAAACGGTTATTTAGCAAAAAGATCAAAAATAGTACAACAAAAATCAAAACAAAGTATAAATGTTTTAAATATACTAGTTAAAGAAGGTTTTATAAAAAGTTATAAAATAAATTCTAAAAATCAATTAGATATTTATTTAAAATATAGAAAAATAAAGCAGTTATTACAGAAATAAATCGTTTATCAAAACCTGGAAAACGTTTATATATAACTAATAAAGATTTATATAAAAAAAACAGGATTTTATATTATTTCAACTTCAATAGGTATTTTAACAGATTTACAGGCAAAAAAATTAAATGTTGGTGGGGAGTTAATTTGTAAAATTTTTTAAAAAATATGATTAATATAAAAAAAAAATATTAAATTAAAAAACAAAAATTTTTAAAAAGTTCTGTAGGAAATATTCAACTTTTTTATAGATAAAACATTTATTTTTCCTTCAGAAATAAAACTTTCTCAAAAAATAAAATTATTTATTTTAAAACTTCTTTAGGCCAACTAAATTTAAATTTTACTAATAATATTTATTTTTTTTTAAAAAATAAATTATTATTAAATATTAATATATTAAAAAACAAAAAAGTGTTTTAAATTTATATAATAAATTAATAAAAATAAAAATAAAAGGTGTTTTACAAGGTTTTAAAATAAATTTACTTTTAAAAGGTATAGGTTTTAAAGCTTTTATTGAAAATAATGATTTAATTTTAAAATTAGGATTTAGTCATAATATTATTATAACAATCCCTTCAAATATTAAAATTATAAATCATACAAATTTATTAATTTTAAGTAGTATAGATTATATTTTTTAAGTCAATTTGTACATTTTATTAAAAGTCATAAAAACCTGAACCTTATAAAGGGAAAGGTTTATTATTAAAAATGAAAAGATTTTAAAAAAGAGGGTAAAAAAGTAAAAAATAATTAAATATGATACAGAAAAAAAAAAAATAATAATAATGTTTTATTAAATTTATTATTTAAATCTAAAAATATGTATGGTGAGTCAATAACTTATACAAATAAAGAAATTTTACCTTTTATATATGGTAGTAGACATGATTATATTATAATTAACTTAAAAATATATCGTTTTTTTAAAACGTGTTTTTAAATTAATTAAATATATGTTACAAAAAAATGAAAAATTTTAATAATAGGAAATGCAGACGAAATTAAATTTTTATTAACAACTTCTTTTGTAAAAAAATCCTAATATTATTTTTTTTACAAAAGAATGGGTAAATGGTTTAATTACTAATAAAATTATGGATACAACTTTAAATAAAATAATTAACTATTTATTTAAAGAAAATGAAATAAAATTAATTTTAATTATTAAAAGTTCAATTAAAGATACTTTTTAAATCAAGAATTATCGACTTTAAAAATTCCGACCATCTCTTTAGTAAATACAAGTCAAACACTTAAAACAATAAATTATCCTATTGTTACGAATTCACGAAATATTCAATCTATCTATTCTTTAATGTATTTATTACGTAAAATTTTTTAATAATTAATATGAATAAATTAAAACCAAGAAATAAAATATGTTTTCAAAATAATAGAAACATACATAAAAATTTAAACTTATTAAAATTAAAATCAAAAAAATGGAATTTATTTAAAAAAATTAAGATATCGAAAAGAAATAAAACCTGAAAAACGTAAAAATTTTTTCAAAAACGTTTATTTGAAAAACAACAATTTCGTAACTTTTATGGTTGTATACATGAGTATCAATTAAAAAATTTATTTCAAAAATTATCTCAAAAAATAATAAAATAAATATATTTAAAAATTTTGTTATTTTATTAGAAAGTCGTTTAGATATAAATCTTGTAAGATTAAAATTAGTAAAAACAATTTTTCAAGCTAAACAGTTAATTAATCATAGAAAAATAAAAATAAATAATAAAATTATTAATAAACCTAATTTTATTTTACAGAAAGGGGATATTATACATATTATTAAATAAATATGCAAAATCGTAAAAAAATTTTAATAAAAATAAAAAATTTAATAACCAACATTTTAATAAAAATAAAAATTTAATAACCAACATTTTAATAAAAATAAAAATAAATATCCTTATTCATATAGAAATAAAAATAGTATTTATTATATTTTAGGTGAAAAAAACCATTAAAACCTTTAACCACAACATATTTACATCGAAATAAAAAAATTAAAACAGGAATTTTTTTAAAGAACCTACTTTTAAAACAATTTTATATCCTTTTTATTTAAATTTAAATTTAGTTAATGAATATTTAAAAAAAATAAAAATTTAAACCATTTAAATGGTTTAAGTACTAATAAAAAATAATAAAAGCATTAAGTGGATGCCTTGGCATTAATTTTATTTTTAGGACGTAAAAGATGCGAAAAGCTATATTAAATTATATTTTATTTTGAAATATAGATTTCCTAAAGAAAACTTTTTCTTTGTGAAAATTTTAAAAACAGTGAATTGAAATATCTAAGTAACTGTTAAAAAATCAAACGAGATTCCGTGAGTAATGACGAATGAAAATGGAAATTAGGTTTATAAAAATAAAATCAATTATTTGAAAAATTTTGAAAAATTTACTTAAAAGGTGAAAGTCCTGTAGAATATTAATTATTTTTATAATAGTAAAAAGAGGTATGTGTAATCTTTTTGAATATTGGGGAACCACCCTCAAAACCTATTAAAAATTAATGATCGATAGTGAACAAGTACTGTAAAGGAAAGGTGAAAAAGAACTTTTGAGTTTGAAATAATTCTGAAACTTAATGTTAACAATCAATTGGAACTTTTTAAAAAGTAACAGTGTACCTTTTGCATAATGGGCCAGCAAGTTTATTTTTATAGCAAGCTTAATTTAATAAAGTAGGCGTAGATAAATCAAGTTTTAAAAAGCTTTTTAGTTATATAAATAAGACCCGAAACTGAGTGATCTAACCATGAACAGATTGAAAAATAGGTAAAACTATTTGGAGGATCGAACTCACATATGTGGCAAAATATGGAGATGATTTGTGGTTAGGAGTGAAAGGCTAATCAAACTCAGAGATAGCTGGTTTTCCGCGAAATCTATTGAAGTAGAGCATTTAAAATCTTTTTTGGGGTAGAGCACTCATTGAGCTAGGGGTGTAAAAACTTACTGAATTCTTGGAAACTCCGAATACAAAAAAACGTTATTTAAATAGACAGACATTAGGCGCTAAGGTCTTTTGTCAAGAGGGAAACAGCCCAGATTGATCGCTAAGGTCTCTAAATAATATTCTAAGTGAAAAAGGAAGTGAAAAATAATTACAACCAGTAGGTAGGCTTGGAAGCAGCCATCCTTTAAAGAAAGCGTAATAGCTCATTGGTCTAGTTTTTTGCGCCTAAAATGTATCGAGACTTAAGAAATTTACCGAAGCGGCAAGTTTTATTTTTAAATAAAACGGTAGCGGAACATTCTGTATGTTAATAAAGATATATTGTGAAATATATTGAAGATATCAGAAAAGAAAATGCTGGCATTAGTAACAAAAAATAACGCATATGAATCGTTATCACCGTAAATCCAAGGGTTTCTATGTTAAGATGTATTGCATAGAGTGAAACGGCCCCTAAGAAAGATTTGACGAAAGCAAATTTTGATGGGATAATTTTTAAATTAAATTTTTTAAAAAAGTGACAAAAATTTTTTAATTTTTCAGGAAATAACTTTTTAATAAAAAACCGTACCCTAAACCGACACAGGTGGATAGGTCGAGTAGACTAAGGTGAATGAGAGAACTATATTGAAGGAACTCGGCAAAATGACTTTGTAACTTCGGGATAAAAAGTACCTAATTAATTTATTTTAATATTGATAAAATAGTGAGATTTTTCAGTAATGCATTTTCTAAACTAGAAATCTATTTAAAATTTTAATTAATTAGGTGTCACAAAATAGGGGTTGCGACTGTTTAATAAAAACTTAGGACTCTGCTAAATGGTAACATGATGTATAGGGTCTGACACCTGCCCGGTGCTGGAAGATTAAAAGGAGATGTTTGCGCATTAAATGGAAGTCCCAGTAAACGGCGGCCGTAACTCTGACGGTCCTAAGGTAGCGAAATTCCTTGTCGGGTAAGTTCCGACCTGCATGAATGGTGTAACGACATCCCCGCTGTCTCCAATATAGACTCAGTGAATTTGAATTATCCGTGAAGATGCGGATTCTCTATAGTTAGACGGAAAGACCCCGTGAACCTTTACTACATCTTTATATTGTTATTTTATCTAATATGTGTAGTATAAGTGGTAATTGTTTAGACCTTTACGCTAGTAAATTGTTTAGATATTCTTGAAATACCACTCTTATTAAAATAAATAACTAATATTTTTAAAATAGACAGTGTATGGTTGGTAGTTTGACTGGGGCGGTCACCTCCTAAAGAGTAACGGAGGTGTACAAAGGTAAGCTCAAATTGGATAGTAGTATCAATTGTAGAGCGTAATGGTAAAAGCTTGCTTGACTGTAAGATAGACATATCAAACAGGGACGAAAGTCGGTCATAGTGATCCGATAATTCTTTGTGGAAAGATTATCGCTCAACGGATAAAAGGTACTCCGGGGATAACAGGCTGATGACTCCTAAGAGCTCCTATCGACGGAGTCGTTTGGCACCTCGATGTCGACTCATCACATCCTGGAGCTGAAGAAGGTTCCAAGGGTTCGGCTGTTCGCCGATTAAAGTGGTACGTGAGTTGGGTTTAGAACGTCGTGAGACAGTTTGGTTCCTATCTTCTATAGATATTTTGAAAAATGAAAGAATCTAACTCTAGTACGAGAGGACCGAGAAGGGTAAATCTCTGGTGTATCGGTTGTTTAAAATTTTACATTTTGTAATTAATAAGGCATCGCCGAGTAGCTAAATTTATTTTGGATAATTACTGAAAGCATCTAAGTAAGAAACCATTCTTAAAAATTTTTCATATAAAAACTGTAAAAGACGATTACATTAATAGGTTTTAAGTGTAAGTATTGTAAAATATTTAGCTTAAAAATACTAAACGTTTTAAAAATTTAAATATAACTATTTCTTTGTAGCTCAACGGTAGAGCGAATGGCTGTTAACCATTAGGTTGTAGGTTCAAATCCTATCAAAGAAGTTTTATATTTTGGTCGAATAGCCAAGTCAGGTTTAAGGCAGTAGTTTGCTAAACTATCAGTTAATTTATTAACTCGTGGGTTCAAATCCCACTTCGACTTATTTTATTAATAAGATGATGTAGTTTAATGGTAGAGCGTGGGAATCATAATCCTAATGTTGTAGGTTCAAATCCTACCATCATTATTATATTCATTTAAAACGGAAGGTAGCATAGTCTGGCTAATGCATCTGTTTTGGGAACAGGGGATCAAAGGTTCAAATCCTTTTCTTCCGAAAATCCTTCATAAGATGAGATAGAGTAATAGGTCAACTTATCAGGCTCATAATCTGAAGATGTAGGTTCAAGTCCTACTCTCATCATTTTTAAATAATAATTTATGATTCAAATTCAAACTAAATTAAAAATTAACGATAATAGTGGTATTAAAATAGGACAATGTATAAAAATTTATAAAAGAAAGGTTGGAAAAATAGGTGATACTATTTTAATTTCAGCAAAAAATTACGTTTAAATAAAAAAAAAAATTAAAATAGTTAAGGGTGATTTATTTAAAGCTTTAATTATCCATACAACTTATCAAAAACAAAGTACAATTGGTAATATGATAAAATTTGATAAAAATTGTATAATTATATTAAATAATCAAAATAAACCATTAGGTACACGTATATTTGGTCCAATTACTTCCGAATTTCGAAAACAAAAGAATTTTAAAATATTATCTTTAGCTTCAAATATTTTATAACAATTTATGGAAAAAATTTACAAAATCATTATAAAAATGTCACTATTTACGATCTTATAACAAAATTAACTTTCAAAAATATATTTGAAATACCTAAAATAACAAAAATTTGCTTAAATATAGGTTTTAAAGATGCAAATATTGAAAAAAGAAATTAATAAATATTATTTTATTATTAAAATTAATAACAAATCAAAAACCTATAGTTACTAAATCAAAAAAATAATATATTTTTGAAAATAAAAAAATTCAATTATTGGTTGTAAAATAACTTTAAGAAAAAAATATTTTTAATTTTTTAGATAAAATTTTAATTTTTATTTTACCACATTTATCTAAAATAAAATTAAATATAAAAATAAAAACATTTTAAATTTTCAAATTCAAAATCTTTTATATTTTTTGAATTAAAAACAGAATTTTTAAAATTCAGAAATATACCACCTATTGACGTCTCTATTCATACAAATATAAAAAATAATAATGAATTATTTTTATTATTAAATTCACTTTTATAATAAAAAATAATCCTTTTTTAGCAAAAATAGCTCAATGGTAGAGTATAACCTTGCCAAGGTTAATGTTGAGGGTTCGAGTCCCTTTTTTGCTTTAATTATTTTTTTGATAAATGGACCCAAAGGCAGTATTTGGTATTTCCATTTAGTACATAAATAGGGGATAATATTAGAATTGACATTTATCTACAGTGATTATAGATTAATTGGTAAATCCTTTATCTTCCAAGTAAATATTGTGGGTTCGAGTCCCACTAATCACATAAAAAAAAGGAGAAATGGCTGAGTGGTTAAAAGCGGCAGACTGTAAATTTGTTGAAGTAATTTCTACGTAGGTTCAAATCCTACTTTCTCCAAAAATAATATATGATTTTAATTATTATAATAATACTAAATTACTTATATTTTTATATAAAAATTTATAAATCAACAAAAGTTGGTTTGTAATATACGCATGTATATGTATACTCTTCAATGTTTTTTATAGAAAAAACCAACAAAACCTTAAAATAACAAAAATATTAGTTGGAATACTAATAAGTGTCGCATATAATCTTAACTATACCGCACTATGTATGAACAGAGATAATTCTAGGAATAGTACATCTTCATTATTTTTTAGTAGTAGCTCTAATCTATCTAGTTAAGACGATAACCTAGGTATACGAGAAGAAAAAGTTAATTTAATTACAAGTATAAATAAAAATATCAGATCAAGTACTCTTCAAGAAGATTCTGGGAAGAAATTACAATTTTATAATCGTACTAAAATTTTAATAACTAATTATGTTAATGGGATGGAATCGGAACCCGAAACTTTATCATTTAAAGAACATAATGCTTTTAATAATATACTTATGTATAGACCTACTTCAGACAAAAATAACAGATTATTATATATCTTAAATGGATTTAAAATTCATGAGTTTAAAAACTTATAAAAATTTAGTTAACCTTTCACATTGTTTTGATTTAAATGTCACACAGACTTCATAATAGAGGTGGGAATTCTAGACCGGGGAAGTTTTTTATGAGGATATAGCTTTAGAGCAGTCCGATCGTTATGAAGAAATGGATATATAGGTAACAATATTAGATAATCCCTTTAATTTGACTAGATTAGATAATATGGATGATTAAATTATAAAAATATTATTTTTATAGCCTTTAAGACAATATAAAACAAAATTAATATAAGAATGTAAAATATTATAAATTTTATGTTATTTTAAAAATTTATATTAAATATTTAATATAAAATCTAAATAGAGTTTGATCCTGGCTCAGAATAAATGCTATCGGTATGCTTAACACATGCAAGTTGAATGTTTTAAAAACATAGCGAACGGGTGAGTAACACGTGAATTATCTACCTTTTAATTCAGAATAATTATTTTATAAAAATACTGAATAAATAAATTAAAGTTTTTAACGTTAAAAGATGAGTTTGCGTAAGATTATGGTAGTTGGTAGTTTAAAAGACTACCAAGCCTATTATCTTTAGCTGGTTTGAAAGAATGATCAGCCACATTGGGACTGAGACACGGCCCAAACTTTTTAAAGGCAGCAGTGGGGAATTTTGGACAATGAGCGGAAGCTTGATCCAGCAATACCGAGTGAGTGATGACGGCTAATTAGGTTGTAAAGCTCTTTCATTAAGGAGGAAAATGACAGTACTTAAAAAGAAGTTCCGGCTAATACCCGTGCCAGCAGCCGCGGTAATACGGGAGGAGCGAGCATTATTCGGAATGATTAGGCGTAAAGGGTTTGTAGGTGGTTTTTAAGTTGAAAGAAACAAATTAAAGCTCAACTTTATACATTTTTTCAAAACTGATAAACTAGAGTATAAATAGAGGATAATGGAATTTCTATTGGAGTGATAAAATACGTTGATAATAGAAGGAAGACCTAAGGCGAAGGCAATTATCTGGGTATATACTGACACTGAGAAACGAAAGCTTGGGTAGCGAACGGGATTAGATACCCCGGTAGTCCATGCTTTAAACGATGAGTGCTAATATTTAGAATTTTTAGATATAACAGCTAACGCGTTAAGCACTCCGCCTGAAAAGTATAATCGCAAGATTGAAATTCAAAGGAATTGACGGGAGTCTACACAAGCGGTGGAGCATGTGGTTTAATTCGATAATACGCGCAGAACCTTACCAACTCTTGCTAATTTTTATATAAAAATTTATATAAAAACAGGCGTTGCATGGCTGTCGTCAGCTCGTGTTGTGAAATGTTTGGTTAAATCCTTTAACGAGCGCAACCCCTATCGTTAGTTACTAATTTATTAAAAAAATAAAAGTACTCTAATGAAAAAATTAATGACAGGTTAATGGAAGGTGGGGATGACGTCAAGTCTTCATGGCCCTTATGAGTTGGGCTACACACGTGCTACAATGATAATTACAATCAGAGGCAATAATATTAAAAGTTGGAGCAAATCTTTAAAAATTATCTTAGTTCGGATTAAGGGCTGAAACTCGCCCTTATGAAGTTGGAATCGCTAGTAATCGCAGAACAGCATGCTGCGGTGAATATGTTACTGGACTTTGTACACACCGCCCGTCACATCAGGGAAGTTGATTATTTTTAAAATAATTATTAACTGTTTAGTATAATTAATTAATTATTTAATTATAATAATTTTTAATTTATATTAAATAAATTAAAATTACTAAAAAGTGATTAGTAACTTTGATGAAGTCGTAACAAGGTAGTCGTAGGGGAACCTGTGTCTGGAAGAGATCTTTAAACATTCTTAAATTAAGTTTAAAAATTTTAGGAAAATAGTTTAATTGGTAAAATCATAGTCTCCAAAATTATTGTTATGGGTTCAAGTCCCATTTTTCCTGTTTTATTTTTTTTTATAAAATATTATAAATCATAAAAATTTTATAAAATCTGAAATTAATTAAATTCAAGTTATAAAAATAAAATTTTATTTAAAATACTTTTTAACAAAAGGGAATTTAGATTTAGATTTATAATATTTTATAAAAAAAAAAATCAATAATATATGAAATTATTTATTAAATTAGTTTTAATTATTATTTTAATTTCTTTTTCGTATCTATCGGCATTCTTTACAAACATAATTTATTATTTCAATTAAATCCTGAAATTTTAATTTTATTATTAAAGAATCACATTAACATATTTCATCTTCATTACAATTGTAATGAATTTTGTTCTGGATATATATCTTCAGGCGATTTTGAGATGTTATTAGCCGAATTACGCGGGGAATTTGATTAAATAAATTTTTAATAATTTTAAAATATCTAACATAAAAATAGAATAAAAATATATAAAGTTAAAAATATATCAAATATAAAAAAAGGAATAGATTTCCACTTCTTATTAAATATAATTTTAATAATACTTAAAAATATATAATATAGGGAGGAATATGTCACTTTTTTTAATAATTTTTTAAATATAATTTTAATATGATTTTAATTTCACGGTTTTAGTATAAATTTATTTTAATGTTTTTTAATTTTATTATTTTAAATAAAAAAATAATTCACTTCTTATTAAATAATATATTTTATTTTTTTAATATGTTTTCTAAAAATAATTTTTTATAATTAAATTTTTAAATATAAAATTATTTTTCAAAAATTTATATTATTTAAGAAAAATAATTAAATATTTATTTTGAATTTTAAAATTCAAAAAGGCTTAATTTTGTATATATTAAAAAATAAGTAAATAATAAATTTAAACAATATTATGACAATAATAAATTATATAAATAATCAATTCACTTTTTAGATATGGCAGAACCTTGGCAACTAGGTTTTCAAGATCCAGCAACTCCAGTTATGGAAGGTATTATTAACTTTCATCATGATTTAATGTTTTTTTAATTATGATTACTGTTTTTGTTTGTTGGATGTTATTTAGAGTTATTACTCTTTTTGATGAAAAAAATAAGATTCCATCAACTGTAGTACACGGGGCTACTATTGAAATTATTTGGACATCTATTCCAGCTTTAATTTTATTAATTGTAGCAGTTCCATCTTTTGCTTTATTATATTCAATGGATGAAGTAATTGATCCTATTATTACTTTAAAAGTAATTGGAAGTCAATGGTACTGGAGTTATGAATATTCAGATAATTTAGAATTTTCGGATGAACCTTTAATTTTTGATAGTTACATGATACAAGAAGATGATTTAGCAATAGGACAATTTAGGGTTTTAGAAGTAGATAATCGTGTAGTAGTACCTACAAATAGTCATATTAGAGTATTAATTACGGCATCAGATGTTTTACATTCTTGGGCTATACCATCATTAGGTATAAAATTGGATGCATGTCCTGGACGTTTAAATCAAACATCTATGTTTATTAAAAGAGAGGGTGTTTTTATGGACAATGTAGCGAAATTTGTGGAGTAAATCATGGATTTATGCCGATTGTTGTAGAAGCTGTTTCATTAGAAGATTATTTAACTTGGTTAAAAAATAAAATAAATTTTGATTTTAATATATAATAATTTTATGATATTTAAAATAATTGGTATAATTTTTTAATATTATTATTATTTACTGATATTAAAAAATAATAAATAAAATTAAACAATTCTTTAATAAATAAAAAATAAACTATTATCTAGTATAATATAAATTAAAAACCAACGCTTTTTTAATTAAAAAAATATATAATTTTGCATTTAAATTAAAATTTAAAAATATTCAAAAATGAATTTTCAAAGTATAAATAAATGGTCAACAAGATGGCTTTTTTCAACAAATCATAAAGATATTGGAACTTTATATTTAATTTTTAGTGCTTTTGCTGGTATTGTTGGTACAACTTTATCTCTTTTAATTCGAATGGAATTAGCACAACCAGGTAATCAAATTTTTATGGGTAATCATCAATTATATAATGTTGTTGTTACTGCCCATGCTTTTATTATGGTTTTTTTTTAGTTATGCCTGCTTTAATTGGTGGGTTTGGTAACTGGTTCGTTCCTTTAATGATAGGGGCTCCAGATATGGCTTTTCCACGTATGAATAATATTAGTTTTTGGTTATTACCTCCCGCTTTATTATTATTAGTATCATCAGCTATTGTGGAATCTGGAGCAGGTACTGGTTGGACAGTTTATCCACCTTTATCAAGTGTACAAGCACATTCAGGACCTTCAGTAGATTTAGCTATTTTTAGTTTACATTTAACAGGTATTTCTTCTTTATTAGGTGCAATTAATTTTATTTCAACTATTTATAATATGAGAGCTCCGGGTTTAAGTTTTCATAGATTACCTTTATTTGTTTGGTCTGTATTAATTACAGCTTTTCTTTTATTATTAACCTTACCTGTTTTAGCAGGTGCAATTACTATGTTATTAACAGATAGAAATTTAAATACTTCTTTTTATGACCCCTCTGGAGGTGGTGATCCCGTATTATATCAACATTTATTTTGGTTTTTGGTCACCCAGAAGTTTATATTTTAATTTTACCAGCATTTGGTATTATTAGTCAAGTTTCTGCAGCTTTTGCTAAAAAATGTATTTGGTTACTTAGGTATGGTTTATGCTATGTTATCTATAGGTCTATTAGGTTCTATTGTATGGGCACACCATATGTTTACTGTAGGTTTAGATGTAGATACTCGAGCTTATTTTTCTGCAGCTACTATGATTATAGCGGTACCTACCGGTATTAAAATTTTTAGTTGGTTAGCTACTTTATGGGGCGGTTCATTAAAATTTGAAACACCTTTATTATTTACTTTAGGTTTTATTTTATTATTTGTTATGGGTGGTGTAACTGGTGTGGTTATGTCTAATTCGGGTTTAGATATTGCATTACACGATACTTATTATATTGTAGGACATTTCCATTATGTATTATCTATGGGTGCTGTTTTTGGTATTTTTACAGGATTTTATTTTTGGATTGGAAAAATATCTGGACGTAGATATCCTGAGATTTTAGGCCAAATTCATTTTTGGTTATTCTTTATTGGAGTAAATGTAACTTTTTTTCCTATGCATTTTTAGGTTTAGCAGGTATGCCTAGAAGAATTCCGGATTTTCCTGATGCTATGAGTGGTTGGAATGCTGTAAGTAGTTTTGGTTCTTATATTTCTTTTTTCAGCTCTTTTTTTTTTATATCGTATATGTAACTTTAGTTCACGGTAAAAATAAAAATTAATTTTATTATTATTTTTATAATGATAATAAAATTAATTATTAATAATATAAATTTAATTTATAGTGGTCTTTTTTTTTTTTTAATAAAAATATAGCCTTTTAGTGAAAATAAATTCAAATTTTATTTAATTTTTATCATATAAATGATTACTATATATATTAATAATATAAAATTAAATGTTAATAAAAATTTAACAGTATTACAAGCATGTAATAACTTTAAAATAGAAATTCCTAAATTTTGTTTTCAAGAAAATTTACAAATTGCAGGTAATTGTAGAATGTGTTTAGTTGAAATTGAAAATTCACCTAAACCTGTAGCTTCATGCGCAATGCCTTTAATGCCCAATATGCGTATTTTTACTGATACACCTTTAGTACAAAAAGCACGTGAAAGTGTTTTAGAATTTCTATTAATAAATCATCCATTAGATTGTCCTATATGTGATCAGGCATCTGAATGTGATTTACAGGATCAAACCATGATTTTTGGTTCTGATCGTAGTCGATTTTTTTAAAAACGTGGAGTAGAAGATAAATATTGTGGTCCTTTTATTAAAACAATTATGACTCGATGTATTCACTGTACACGTTGTGTACGTTTTGCAAATGAAATTTGCGGTATTGATGATTTAGGTACGACAGGTCGTGGTAATAAAACAGAAATTAATTTTTATTACCCTAAAATATTTAATTCTGAATTTTCAGGTAATTTAATTGATTTATGTCCTGTAGGTGCTTTAACTTCAAAACCTTATACATTTAGAGCACGTTCTTGGGAATTAAAAAAAGAGGGTATTGATATTTTAGATAGTATCGGTTCAAATATTAAAATTGATATTTTTAATAATGAAATTGTACGTATTTTACCTAAAACTAATTTTAATATAAATAAAGAATGGATTTCAAATAAAACTCGATATTTTTTTGATAGTTTAAAATATCAAAGATTAAAATATCCTTTATTAAAAGATAATGAAAATAATTTTAAAAAATTTCTTGGGTAGAAGCTTTAAATATTATTAATCAGAAAATTATAACTATAGATAGTATTAATATTAAAAGTATTATAGGGAATTTAACTGATTTAGAATCTATTTTTTTATTAAAAAAATTTAAATAAATTAGGAATTCATAATATTATTTATGAACGGTTTTTAAAAAATCAAAATAAACAAATAAATTCTGATTTAACTTCAAATTTTTATTTAGTAATACTTTAAAATCTATTGAAGAATCTGATCTTTGTTTAATAATTGGAAGTGATATTCGTAAAGAAGGTTCTATTTTAAATATTCATTTAATTAATCGTTTAAAAAAGGGAATTTTAAAATAGCGTTTATAGGTAATAAAACTGATTTTATTTACCCTGTTAAACATCTAGGTTTAACTTTTAAGACTTTAATTAACATAATATTAGGAAAACATTATTTTTGTAAAGATTTAAAAATCAAAAAACCTTTAATTATTATAGGTGAAAATATTTTAAATCAAAAAAATGGTTTTTTTTTAGAAAAATTAAAAAATTAACTTTTTAAATAAAAATATTAATTTTTTTACATCACAAACATCTTTAATTAATTTTTTCGAAATTACTTTTTCAAAATCAAAAATTTATTTAATAATTCACAATTATATTATTTATTTAATACAAATTTACAAAATAAGTTAAAAATAAAAAAATAGTTTTATTATTTATCAAGGTCATCATTTTACACAAGATGCGCAAAAATCTAATTTAATTTTACCGGGATTATCTTTTTAGAAAAAAATGGTATGTATCTTAATTTAGAAGGTTTTATTCAAAAAAATGAAAATATTTTAAATTTAAATACAGAACAACGTAAAGATTCTATTATTTATCGAAATATTTATAAATTTTTATTAAATAAAAACCAATTAAAAAAGATTCATTTTTTAAAATTAAAGATATTTTACCTTATTTATATAAAAAAAATAAAAATTATTAATAATTTTAGTTTTAATAAAAAATATTTAAAAATTAATATAAATTTTTAGATTTATTAATTAAAAATAATTATTATACAAATATATTAGAACAATATTCAAAAATATTAATTAATTCTAATAAAATTATTAAAAATAACTCAAAACCATTATGATATACACAATTTTAAAATTTTTAATTTTAGTATTACCTTTATTAATTGCTGTGGCATATTTTACGTTAGTTGAACGTAAGGTATTAGCTTCTATTCAAAGAAGAAGAGGACCTAATGTTGTAGGTACTTTTGGATTATTACAACCATTAGCTGATGGTCTTAAATTATTTGTAAAAGAAACTGTGTTACCAAGTAATGCAGATGTCGTTTTATTTATATTTGCACCTATATTAGCTTTTTTTAAGTTTATTAAGTTGGACTGTAATACCTTTAGGATTCGGTATGTTTTTACTGAATTAAATATAGGTATTTTATATTTATTAGCAATATCATCATTAGGGGTTTATGGTATTATTATTGGAGGTTGGTCTAGTAATTCTAAATATTCTTTTTAGGTGCATTAAGATCTACAGCTCAAATGATTTCTTATGAATTAACTATTGGATTTTCAATTCTTTCTGTAATTGTTTGTGCTAAGTCGTTAAATTTGATTTCGATAGTATTAGCACAAAAAACAGTATGGTATTGTTTTCCTCTTTTCCTATTTTGTTAATTTTTTTATTTCATGTTTAGCTGAAACTAATAGACATCCCTTCGATTTACCTGAAGCTGAAGCTGAATTAGTTTCTGGTTATAATGTTGAATACTCTGCTATGGGTTTTGCATTATTTTTTAGGTGAATATGCTAATATGTTATTAATGAGTAGTTTAACAACTATTTTATTTTTAGGTGGTTGGTTAGCCCCTTTTCCCTTTAGTATTAAATTTATTAATTTTTTACCAGGATCTTTTGGTTTAGTATTAAAGTTTGTTTTTTTGTTGTTTTATTTGTAGTTGCTAGAGCTGTTCTACCTAGATATCGCTATGACCAATTAATGCGTTTAGGTTGGAAAGTTTTTTTACCTTTTACCTTAAGTTGGTTTTTATATACTGCAAGTATTTTAATAAGTTTTAATTGGTTAATTTAATTATGAGTATATTAAATCATTTTATTTTTACTTTTTTTATTTTGTCTAGGATTATTCGGTATAATTTTAAATAGACAAAATATTATAATTATTTTAATGTCTATTGAATTATTATTATTATCAATCAATTTAAATTTCATTTATTTTTCAGTTTGCATTGACGATATAATAGGTCAAGTTTTTTCATTATTAATTTTAACTGTAGCAGCAGCTGAATCTGCTATAGGTTTAGCTATTATGATAGTTTTTTTAAACTATACGGAGATATTTCTATTTATAAAATTAATTTATTATCATTATAGTTATGATAATAAATTAATAAAAAATAAATATTTAAACTATATTAAAACTTAAATTTAAAATAATAATTACAATTTTAAAATTTTCCATAGATAAATGTACCATATAATAAGTTATAAATAGTGATAATTCTTATTAGTATATATTCTCATAGTTTAAGTAATCATTAATATCAAAGATATTTTGACTTATCTGAACTTTTAAAGTTGTTCTAAATAAGGACCCTTACTTTCAGTTAATTTTAGTAAATTAAGTCAAAGATTTTTGTTATTAATATGAATGTATATACTATTTTATATGATCTCATAGATAATTAATATATTATTTTTTATATTTTATTTAATAAGATCTTTATTTAAAAATTATAAACTTAAATACCTGAACTGCTAAATATAGTTGACTTGAAAAACCTTCTCCCTAATTTACTCTACTAACTTATCAAAATTTTATTTTATATTTTTTAAATTATTGATTTTATCAAATTTTAGTCTCTTAAATATTTTATTTAATTAAAAAGGTGGACTATATTTTACTTTTTTAATAAATTTATTTTAAATGTTCTTAAAAAAATCACTTAAAATTTTAATAATTTTACACATAATTTGATCAAATTCTTCCCTATTTTGAACACGTATGTTATCTGTAAGGAAGAATTTATGAATTTCTTTTAATACATATAAGATTGTACCTTTATTTGAAGGGTTATCTAAAACTCTCTGTACATTTAAGTATATATCTCTAAATAAATCCGAATTAACAATTTCAACTAGTTTATCCAATAATATTTGTAAGTCATTTATATTGGGATTAGTGTTTGAATCATTTGAGTTATTAAAAAGATAATTACACAAATTAATGCGATCATAGCTGCAATTTTATAGTACGCTATAGTTTGTTTTTGTGATGATGTTACATTATTTTTATTTTCTGATAAATCTTCTTGATCAGATTCGTCTATTTCAAAATCAAAAAAAAAAAACTAATAGTTTTTTAAAAATTTTATAAAGAATTCCACAATTTTTATTTAATAATTATAGTTTTATTAAAACTAATTACAACCTCTTGGACTCGAACCAAGATTTTAAAGCTTAGAAGGCTAATACTCTACCAATTAAGTTAAGGTTGTTTTAGTTTTATGTTTTTAAACAAATTTGTTTGAATGTACATTAAAAATAGCTTTTAATGAATTTCTTGAAAGTTGTTTATATATGTTTTGTTTAATATTATTTTTTTCTTTTTAGTTAAAGTTACTGCACCTATTAAAGCAATTAATAATATAATACCAGCAGCTAAAAAAAAAAGAATAATAACTGTATAAGATTTGACCGATTGTTTCAATATTTGTAATTGTATCTAATTGATTAATAAAATTTTTAAAAAAGGTTTTACATCAACAAATATTTCAAAAGTACCTTTCATACTATCTTTAAAAAAATAAAGTATTAACTTCTTGATTAAAAAAGAATTATTTATTAAATGATAATACGATGTGAAGACTTTACTAAACATTATAAATGTTTCTAGAAAAAAATAAAACTTATTAAAAAATAATTGGTAAATAACCGAAATTATTATTAATTTTATTTTTATCTATCAATACATTAACATCTAACATCATAATTACAAATAAAAATAAAACAGTAATTGCTCCTACATAAATAATAATTAACATTATAGATAAAAACTCAACTTCAGAAATTAATAATAATCCTGTTGAATTTGTAAAAACTAATATTAAAAAAATGCAGAATATATTGTATTTGTAGAATATATTACAAAAATAGCTGAAGTTAAAGCTATTGTTGAAAAAGTATAAAAGAAAATTGTTTCAAAATTCATAATTAATATAAATGATATATTTTTATAATTATATCTTAAAAGATATATATATTTTATTATTTTTATTTAATTAATAAAAAATAAATAAAAATAATAATATAGTAATTACATTAAAATAGTAAATAATAGAAAAAATATTATATTTATTAAAAAATTGTACTAACTAACATTAATAAAGAATAATGATAAATATAACCAGTTTGTAATAAAATAATACGTTGACTTAAAAAAGAAAAATAGTAGTTAAGCCGTAAGGACCACACATTTCAATTAAACCTTTATCAATCATTTTATATGTTACATTATAACCAATTTTTAAAATATATTGATTAATAAATTCATAATAAATTTTATCAAAATACCATTTTCTATTTAAAAATTATAAAAATAAAGACCATATTTAGAAATTTTTAAATTATATAAAAATTTAAATTTAAAAAATATAAATAAAAGGCACCAAATAATCCACAAAAACTTAAAATAACTGGTAATAATTTAAAAATGTAGGTAAAAATTCAGCATCAATCATTTGATTATTTAATGGATTTATATAAATAGAATTATTCCAAAAATTTGATCCTAAACCAACAAACATATCTTTTGAAATATAACCTATAAAAATACTACCAAAAGCTAATAAACCTAAAGGAATTCCCATTTCTAATGGTACATCATGAGCATTTTTATTATATTTTTATAAGCATTTGTTTCTGTTAAAAAAGCAAAAATAATAAACGAGTTGAATAAAACGCTGTAAAAAAGCACCAATAGTACCTAACCAATAAGCAAAATGTCCTGTTTCACTAAAACTTGCAAATGCTACTTCTAGTATTAAATCTTTAGAATAAAAACCTGTTAAAAAAGGAAAACCCATTAAAGATAAGGAACCTATTAAAAACATAATATAAGTAAAAGGTAATATACGTCTTAAACCACCCATCTTTCTAATATCTTGCTCATCACCCATTGCATGAATTACAGCACCTGAACATAGGAATAATAAAGCTTTAAAATATGCATGATTAGATAAATGAAAAATAGCTAAAGGGTAATTAGATAATCCACAAGCAAAAACATATAACCTAATTGACTACAAGTAGAATAGGCAACGATTTTTTGAAATCATTTTGAACTAATCCAACAGTACTTGCAAAAAAGCTGTTGAAGCACCAATTACTGTAATAATTTTTAAAGAAAACATAGAATATTCAAACATAGGTGAACAACGTGCTGTTAAGTAAACACCAGCAGTTACCATGGTTGCTGCATGAATTAAGGCTGAAACTGGGGTAGGTCCTTCCATAGCATCCGGTAACCATAAATGTAAAAAATTTGAGCAGATTTACCCATTGCTCCTATAAAAATAAGAATACAAGCTACATCAATAATACTTAAAATATAATTAAAAAAATAAATTTAAAATCTTTAACAAGAGAAATAGCTGCAAATGTACTAAAATATTCAATAGTTCTAATATTATAAAAAATAGTTAGCACACCTAATAATAAAATTAAATCACTAATCCTATTAACTAACATAGCTTTAATTGCAGCTTTATTAGCTTGTAGACGTGTAAACCAAAAATTAATTAATAAATAAGAACAAAACCTACACCTTCCCAACCAACAAACATTTGCATAAAATTATCACCAGTAACTAAAATAATCATAAAAAAGTAAATAATGATAAATAAGACATAAATCTTGATAAATGAGGATCGTGAGACATATATTGTGAAGAATATAAATGAACTAATGTAGAAATACTTGTTACAACTATAAGCATAATCATAGTTAAACTATCAAATAAAAAGCACCAATTACAATTAAATAATCCACTATTAATCCAATTAGAAATATAAATAATATATTCATATTCATATGTAATTGAATTATATATAATAATTAATGAAAAAAGACAACTTAAAAAGTTGTTAATGTGGTTATAAATACAGAACCTTTACGACCAATATAAAAACCGAACAATCCAGCTGCTACTGAACCTAAAAAAGGTAAAAAATTAAAGTTAATAATAACATAAGAGAATAAAATACTTTGAAGAAATATTTCATAATATTTCTACTTAAAGAATAAATATTTCATAAAAAACATTAACACATACTTACTTAGCTACAGTTGTAGTTAAAAAGTTGTATTATTTTTATTATAATAAAAATAATAAATAAAATTATTTAGTAATAAAGTTATTTGTAAAATCAGTCGATAAAGTATTTAATTTTTTATCTAATTCTTTAGAAATTTCTTTTGTAGTTAAGATTTCTTCTAAAATTTCGGAATGATTATTTTTAATAAAATTTAACCAATTAGTTTCAAAAGTTGCAATTTGATCTACAGCTATTTTATCTAAAAACCACGTACACCTAAATAAATAATTACAATTTGATCTTCAACAGATAAAGGTATATTTAAACCTTGTTTTAACATTTCAGTTAATCTAACACCTCTATTTAATTGTTGTTGGGTAGTCGCATCTAAATCAGAACCAAATTGAGCAAAAGCTTGTACTTCTCTAAATTGAGCTAATTCTAATTTCATTGTACCTGCAATTTGTTTCATAGCTTTAATTTGTGCAGCAGAACCAACACGACTTACAGATAATCCAACACTAATTGCAGGTCTTTGACCTTCATTAAATAATTCTGTTTCTAAGAAAATTTGTCCATCAGTAATTGATATAACATTTGTAGGAATATAAGCAGAAACGTCACCAGCTTGTGTTTCGATAATAGGTAAAGCTGTTAATGAACCTCCACCAATTTTTCTATTCATTTTTGCAGCTCTTTCTAATAAACGAGAGTGTAAATAAAAACATCACCAGGGTAAGCTTCTCTACCTGGAGGTCTTCTTAATAATAATGACATTTGTCTATAAGCTACAGCTTGTTTAGATAAATCATCATAAAAAATAACAGCATGTTTACCATTATCTCTAAAATATTCACCTAAAGCACAACCAGTATAAGGAGCTAAATATTGTAATGGAGCTGAATCTGAAGCAGTTGCTGCTACGATAATTGAAAAAACATTGCATTTTTCTCTTCTAAAGTTTTAGTTAATTCTGCAATAGTTGATCTTTTTGACCTACACCAACATAAATACAATATAATTGATTATTAATATCTTTTCTTAAATGAGGTTCTCTTTGATTAATAATAGTATCAATAGCAATAGAAGTTTTACCTGTTTGTCTATCACCAATAATTAATTCCCTTTGTCCACGACCAATAGGAATTAAACTATCTACAGCTTTTAAACCTGTTTGTACAGGTTCTTTAACACTTTCTCTAGGCATAATACCTGGAGCTTTAACTTCTACCCTACTTTCTAATTTACTATTAATTTGACCTTTACCATCAATAGGTTGTCCTAAGGCATCAACTACTCTACCTAATACTTCAGGTCCTACAGGTACACTAACAATAGATCCAGTTCTTCTTACAAAATTACCTTCTTGAATTTCTCTATCATTACTAAAAACAACAACACCAACTACGTCAGGTTCTAAATTTAAAGCCATACCTTTAATATTACCATTATTAAATTCAACCATTTCACCCGCTTGGATTTTAGTTAAACCATAACATCTAGCAATACCATCACTCATTGAAAGAACAATACCTGTTTCTTGTAAACTTTTTCATCTTTATATTTTTTAATATTTGATTCCAATATATATGATAATTCAATAGCCATATAGGTTATTAAATTATCATATTTAAATAATTATAAGAATAATTATTAAAAATATATCAAATATATATTTTATACCCTTTACGAGAATTGAACTCGTATTTTTGCCGTGAAAAGGCAATGTCCTAACCATTAGACTAAAAGGGCTTTTATTAAACAAAAAATTGTTTAATAAAAATAAGAAAAATCAATATGTATTAAAATTTTTGATACACTTTCATGCATACAACTTTCAAAAATTTTAGGATATAAACCTAATAAGAAAATATTTGCAATTAAAATTAAATGTATTAAAAATTCACGATAAGTTAAATCATAATAAATTTTTAAATAAATATTTTGAATATTACCGTAACAAATTGATTATAAAATAATAAAGAATAAACACCACCTAAAAACATACCAATTGTTGCAAAACAGCTGTTGTAGTATTATCTTCAAAAACCCCTGTTAAAATAAGAATTTGACAAAACTACTTGAACCAGGAATTGACATATTAGCTAATACATAAATAAATAATGCAATACAAAATAATGGCATTGTATGTGCTAAACCTCCATAATAATTAATAAAACGCGTATGATATCTATCATATAAACATCCAATTGAAAAAATAAACCACTAGAAACTAAACCGTGACTAATCATTTGAATAATACTTCCTTCTAAACCTTGAATAGTTAAAGAAAATATTCCTAAAATAATAAAATTCATATGAGCAACAGATGCATAAGCGATAATACGTTTTAAATCTGTTTGTCTTATAGCAGTTAAAGAAGCATAAATTATTGATATTAAACATAAAACTAAAATATAAGGTGTAAAATATAAGGTAGCTTTTGGAAATAAAGGAACTAAAAAGCGAATCATACCATATGAACCTAATTTTAATAAAATACCTGCTAATAAAACAGAACCAGCTGTAGGTGCTTCAACATGTGCTTCAGGTAACCAAACATGAAAAGGTAGCATGGGAACTTTAACAGCAAATGATAAAAAAAGAAAAAATATAATTTTTCATAGGAAAATTAAAATTACTATAATATAATATTTGATAATCTGTAGTACCCACAGTTAAAAATAAATGAATAATTGCAATAAACATAAATAATGAACCAGCTAAAGTATACATAAAAAATAAATAAGACGCTTTAATTTTACGCTCTCTTGAACCCCAAATACCAATAATTAAAAACATTGGAATTAATACACTTTCGAAAAATATAAAAGATAAGAAGATCTAATACACTAAACGATTATAATTAAACAAAATTCTAAAATAAAATATAAAATAAAATATTCTTTTTATATTTTTATTAATAATTTATAACTTAATTAGCATACATATTGGAATTAAAATGTTGTTAAAATTATAAAAAATAATGAAATACCGTCAAGACCTAAATAGAAATTAATATTAAATTGACTAATCCATTCTATTTTAAATAAATATTGAAAAATTAGAAGTTGATTTGTCAAATAAAATCCATAAAGGTAATGACATTAAAAATAAAAAACGACATAAAAAGACTAAAATTTTTAATAAATTTTTCATTTTTAACAAAA